>BSBN01000036.1:10000000-10085215 GCA_027924645.1 Cunninghamia lanceolata | reverse complement strand
AGAGATTGCGAGGTAGAGGAATGATAGAGATAGAGAGATAGCTAGGAAGATATAGGTTTAGGGTTGCTTGTGTTTAGTGTTTAGGGTTTAGGGGTTTAGGATTAATTAGGGGTTTAGGGTTTATGGGTTAGGGGTTAGGGGCATTATTTAGGGTTTATATATGTTTTAGGGGTTAGGGTTTAGGGTTTAGGGACATTATTTAAGGTTTAGAGGTTTAGGGTTGCTCAAGTTTAGGGGCATTATTCAGGGTTTACAGTTGCATGTTAAAAGAAGTCTCTCTCTCTCTAAATCCCTCAACCCTAAATAATACCCCTAATCCCTAACCCCTAACCCATAACCCCTAAACCTGAGCAACCCTAAACCTCTATCTCCCTATAATCTCTCCCTTATCTCCCTCTCTCTAGCTATCATCCCTCTACCTCTCAATCTCTCTCCCTATCTCTCTAGACATCTCACTCACTCTCTATCTCCCTACCTCTCGCTTGACTGTGATCTCCTCTATCTCTCCCAATCTATCCCCTCTCTCTCGACTCTACGTACCTATCTATCTCTCCCTATCTCTTGCATTTTTCTCTATCTCCCTATCTCTCTAAACATCTCTCTAGTGATCACTCTCTATCTCCCTATCTCTCCCCTCTGTCTCCTCTATATCTCTCTCTACCTATCTATCTCTCCCTGTCTCTCTATCTCTTGCCTCTCTTGGCCCCCTATCATTCCTATATATATCATTAATGAACAAGCATGGAAAAATTATAGGACTCTCTCTCTCTCTCACTTCATCTTTGTCTCTATTCGTCTCCCTTATCAACAAAGCAAATGGAAACAAGAAAACTAGGACATGAAAAGAGGGATGAGGATATAAATTGGTAGCCGGATGAAATGGAAACAAGTTGATAAAACTAAAGTTCATTGGATGGGAAGATTGAATGATGAGAGGAGAGGTGGAAAATAGTAAAATAGGGAAAAATTGGTGTAGGGATCTAAAGGGAAATTGGAAAGGAAAAGGAAAACTAGGAAAGCTAGGAAAAGGATTTAACTAGCTAGGAGATGGTAGATAATATATAGGTCAGAGAGAGAGAGAGACAGAGATAGAGAGTTGCTTGGGGTCAGTAGTCAGGGTTTAGGGTCATTATTTAGCATTAATGAGTTTAGCATTGCTCAAGTTTAGGGCTTAGAGCTTACTAGGGTTTAGGGTTTATAGTTTAGGGGCATTATTTAGGGTACTTTAGGGTTTATGGTTTAGGGGTTAAGGTTTAGAGGTTTAGGGTTTAGTGTTTAGAGAGAGAAGACCAATAGGGAGACATAGAGAGTGAGGGACATGGACAGAGACATAGGGAGAGATATTGAGAGCTAGAGGAATGATAGAGATAGGGCTAGATAGGGAGATAGGGAGATAGAGGTTTAGGGTTGCTTGGGTTTAGTATTGTTTAGGGTTTAGAGGTTTGCAGTTTAAGATTTAGGGGTTTAGGGTTTATGGTGGGTCAGGGCCAGGTTAGGGCTTATAAGGGGCATTATTTAGGGTTTATGGTTTAGGGGTTAGGGTTAGGGTTTAGGTTTATTAGGGGCATTATTTAGGGTTTACAAATCTTCAAGGATCTAGATAGTGTGGATATACACATTGCTACACATGTTGGTGGCTAGTTAGACACATGGAACATCAACAACCACATGTTATGCTTCCATACACGTGTGCCACCTAATGACATTTGTACTGCAAAATATGATCATATAATTGGCACTGTATGCATCTGACACATGGTCATGATGTACACGTGTTGGAACCAGAATTTTCATAAAAGTTTTGAGTGTTTTATTTGTGTATCCATGACTCCTGCTCTTATTTTTCCATAATAAATCATGTTATTACCATTCATAAAGTCATCTTTGCCTTTTACCATGATACCGCTATCACAGTGGCTAGCCTTCATAATACCCATATCATACCTCCTTACCGCAAAACATTCTCAAATAACCCACGGTATGACGGTAAGAAGAGTTAATACTATACACTATACACTATGCACTATACCACTATACCTCATTGGGCCAAAACCTAACCTATGGTAGTGCGGTAATCAATTTGTTGGGTTATTTAAAGCATACCAATCACATCAACATCAAAATATGAATATTTAAGCTCACAAAGATTTGAATCATGAGAATTTATGAGCTAGAAGTAACTGCGTCTTGGTCTTGAAAATACATGAAACAAATTAAGATTTCTCACTCATAGTAGCGGAAGACAAATTACATAGGAGCTCAAACCACAGGAGTAAAGAAAATTCTTCAAGGTGATTTTTTCGGGTAAGCTTTGCTCATCATTTCTTGTGAATTTCATAAAAATGGCACCTAAAAAGACTAAGGTAGGAGCTAAGAAGGATGGAACCAAAACCAGTAAGTCTTCATTGCAATCCCCTCTACTTTCATTATTGCCTAGCTCAATTGACAAAGGTTCTAAAAAGGTTTTTAGAGACTTAGCTCAAGGATGTAGGGACCCCTATATACCTCTGTCAGGATGAAATCTCTACTGGTACTTTTATCTAAAAAGGAATGACCAGGAACCAACATCAAACCCATGGGCCCTAGATCTGGCTAAATTAATTGTTCTCGACATTTTCATTGACATTGAGCTGATTAAAGCCCTTGCCCATAGTTACCATGCCCCAACCAAAACTATGAGGCTTCCAAATGGTGAGTGCTTAGTGGATATCAATAGAGATGCCATTATCAAATGTTTCAACCTCAACAAACAAGTTGTAACAGAGGTGAACTTAGTGAAACTTGAGCAAGAATATAAGAGGTTGAGGAGAACATATCGAAGTGATGATCTCCCTTTACACATGAAGAGGGGTGATAATAACAGAAGGCTCTCTATTCCTTCTTCCAAAATGGAACCTTTCCAAGTTTCTGAATTCCAAGTTTATTTCAAGAATACCTATTATGCATTGTGTCAAGTTTTGGGGATAGATGCAAAGGAGCAAATGCAAATAGGGTTGATGAGAACGGCTATGATAATTAAACATTCTGAGTCAAATGTAGAATTTGATTTTGCATCTGTGATTGAAGAACAAATACATGAAGGTTTGCTACAAGTTAGGGAAGCCAAGGCCCCTATTACTTTTAGAAAATATTCTTTATTGTGTCACTTAATTATGTATCAGAATGAAATGAAGTGGACTACAAGGATGCAATTGTGTACACAAGAAAGAGGAGTTAGACTCCCTATAGAAAATTGGTGCTACATTTGGGATAGCAGGTGTACAAAAAGTGATTTTGAAGTGTTTCGAGATGATTTTGCTATCAGATTGATTGCTGCTCTTGGTTACCCAACATCAAGAATGCCTAAGTCATTGATGAAGGTAATGAGGCCTGTACAGTATGGGTCAGACCAAGGCTATACTCATAATTATGCTGATTGGTTCCTTATTCCACAACACACTATTATCAGAGTATATGGGTGCAACCAAGCACCACATGTTTTACCTAAGTTTGTACCTGCAAGAGTGTGTTTCCTAGAGTTTATGTGACAAATGCTCTGGATGGAACATGACTTGATGAGAAATCAGAGGAAAGGCACATTTTTGCCTAACTTGACTATGTTTGAAGAGCTGGTCATTGGGTCAGATATGCTTGAAGAGGTGTAGAGGATTATAAGGGTTAATTACTCCCTCAAACTTGGAATAGAAAGAGTATGTGATCCAGAGGGTCACATCAATATGATCAGAAGAACCCTATTGACAAAGAAGGCTATTTCACATGAATTTGATTTTAGAGAGGATGTTATAAGGAATTTGGTGTATTTTGATGATGTAATGCAGGCCAGAAAAAGGTGGAATGCAATGATGAGGTGGGAAAATTAGAAGGAAAAAGATAGAAGCTTCAAAGGATTTTTTGTAGATGAACCCAACCTTCTAAAAAGAATGCAAATGATTTTGAGTAAATTTGATGAATTATACAAAATGGCCCAAGATGAGGGACTCATTCCATTTCCCACACCCCACCAACCACCACATGAAACATCCACATCTCAGATATCACCCCCATCACCTACACATCCATCCCCTCTATCTCCCATTCATGAGCCATAGGCCAAAAAATAGAAGATGGAGCCATTAGTGGAATATGATTCAAGTGATGATGAAGAACAAGAAGCAGTCTTGGCCTTGACTGAACTAAAAGAGGTAGTGGAACAACAAAAAAGTCAAAAGCCTCATGATCCAAAGGTTAGGTTGTCAGAGGAGGGAACTGATGAGATTCAAGAGGATGAGAGGGTAGTGGCCTCTCTGAGATTCATAGAGGATGATAATTTTATACACAACAATGAGTTCAAATATTTCTGGATCAAAATGAAAATGAAATAATTTGATGAAAGGTTGAAGATTAATCTTATAGGAGCTGATGAGTCAAAATAGGATGAGATCCAGGATCAAACATTTGCATAATTGATTATTGATAATATTAATGTCACTCCCCAGGAGGCAAGAGAAATGGTGTTGAAAAGTGATATGTTGATTATACTAGGGATGGAGTTGTCCAAAATGTTTCTTTTAGATTAGATCAGAGTACAAGATGACCCCATGTTAGTTGCAGAATTTGATTCAAAGGAAGGTGTCTCAGGAGTAGGGTATAACCCTACTACCCAAACACTTGCCCTGTGGACAAAGTAGAAGAACGCAAGGAAGCCTCAGCTCCTTGATGTAGTACAAGAAATGAGGGGGTCAGCCATGATTAGAACTACAAGAGACACAAATCCTACTGAAGCTACCACCATAACCATGCACTCTACAATGTTCACCAGAGATGTGGTAGAAAACATGGAAAAGAAAATTAATGAATATGAGAAAAGGTTAAAGCTATCTAATGATGAGGTGAACAAATTGTTCATTGAGAATAGAAAGCTGAAACAATAGTTACAAGAAGCCACCATAGTAAGGGGACATGAATTAATTGTCTATCACCCACCAGTCCATACAGAGGATCCCCAGATCCAACAAATGAAAGAGGAAATTGATAAGCTGAAAAAACATAATGAGGAAGATGTCAAAAATAGCATCATAGAGATCCTGAGTAGGATATTAAAGCACAAAGTTGATATATGGAAAGACAAAATAAATGTGGTACATGAAAAATTTAGAAATCTGATCAAAGCTCTAGAATAGTTAAACACTAATTCTTCCATTCTTGAAAAGCTTCAAAAGAGATGGCAACCTACCTCCCACATACTGACTACTTTATGCAAAGTCACACATAGAGATTTGGATGCCCCATCAAGGCTCAAGCCTACACGAGAAATGGTGAAAAGCATAATTGAGGAGTATCAGTATTTGGTAGATACAAAAAAGAAAATGGAAGGTAAGAGGAGTACATTTGACTCCATCAAATGTCGTTTCAGCCCATCAATCCTCAAATATGATAACCAAATGAAGGGTGTAGATGAATGGAGAGAAGAGTTTGATCAGATGATTCCTAAATGTTTTGCACATGTACAGAATGATGGGGAAATTAAACTCACTGAGTTCCATACTCTGCTCAATGGAATTATCATGTTGGACAATGGATACACAAAGTTTGTGGTGGACATCAGGAACCTCTTGGACAATAGATGGAAAAGCCATCTTGTAAGATTTATAGCCACACAGGAATTTAAGTGGCCTAGTGATCTAAAAATAAGTGAATGGAAGGAAACATATTTGGGTCCTAAAGAGGATTGAATGTGAAGAGGAGATACCACATCAGAAAATAGAATGCCTTGCTCAGGCCTTGGTTGGTCACAGGTTTCTATTCGGTGAATAACGGATTGGTCTTTCTAATTAAAAATATTTTCTTAAATCTTGTTACTTTAAAAGTGTTTTCTTAATAGTTATGAACAGTTATGTCCTTTCTATTGTAATGGGTCTGAAGCTTGTTTGCCTCTTCTATAAAAAGAGAGACCAAGACCCAATAAAAAAAAGGGAGAGAGAGGAGAAGAAGGTAGTAGTAGTAGATAGTAGAAAAGCTCCATAATATTTACAACACTCAAAGACCATGTTGCAAGCATAATTTTGAAGAAGTTAATGGAAAATCTCTAATTCTGTGGCGCCATATTGGTATCAATTGTTTGTTGAAGTTATTCAATTATTTGATTGTCTCCATTTTAGTGCTTCCTTATTATTAAAATTGATATATCAAGTATATACCCAGTTTATCAATGCACATTTGTTGTATTTGTGTGATATGATTAATTGGTTTCCTCAAATAAATTAAATCCTTCTAGTCAATCATAGTAATCTGGGAGTATTAATTGGATCAGTAAGAAGAACCACATAATTAGGGTTGGCATTCTATCTCCAAGTTGATATCATCTATTGTTCTTGTTTGATTTATTCAATTGGTTCCTTCAAGTAGGGATTAAAAATCCTTTTGATAAATTACAAGTAACCTGGTTGTGTCAGTTGGATTATTAAGAAGAGTCTATCAATTATTTCCTTGCATGTTGATACAAGTTATTAACCAATATTAGTGTGCCAAACAGTTAAAATTACTACCAAATATAAGCCACTCATCTTAGATTTTCATTTGACTCCATTTACCCAACAAGGCACTGGTCTCACCTGTTTCATTTTACTTAAAACTTTCTATCAATTAAATATAGGATTTACCTTGATATTGCTTATACAATTTATACCAAATTAGAACTATATCTTTCCATTTCCAATTGCCATTGTGGATAGATTGCTAGATTAGGAAACACAGAGTTTAAGTCTGCCTCATTTACATAGGTATACCCACCTAGGTCTGGCAGAGCCAAAAGCAAAGGGGGTCCTATCACACAAACCCTATCTTGTTGACCAAAAATGTATCACTGAGTTCCATACTCTGCTCGATAGAATTATTGTGTTGGACAATGGATACACAAAGTTTGTGGTGGACATCAAGAACCTCTTGGACAACAGATGGAAAAGCCATCTTGTAAGCTTTGTAGCCACACATGAATTTAAGTGGCCTAGTGATCTAAAAATAAGTGAATGGCAGGAAACATATTTGGGTTATGAATAAGATTGAATGTGAAGAGGAGATACCATATTAGAAAATAGAATGCCTTGCTCAGGCCTTGATTGGTCATGGGTTTCTATTATGTGAATAATGGATTGGTCTTTCTAATTAAAAATATTTTCTTAAAACTTGTTAGTTTAAAAGTGTTTTCTTAATAGTTATGAACAATTATGTCTTTTCTATTGTAACAGGTCTAAAGCTTGTTTGCCTCTCCTATAAAAAGAGAGACCAAGACCCAATAAAAAGAGGGGGAGAAGGGAGTAGTGGTAGATAGTAGAAAAGTTCCATAATATTTACAAACTCAAAAACCATATTGCAAGCATAATTTTGAAGAAGTTAATGGAAAATCTTTGATTCTGTGGCATCATATTGGTATCAATTGTTTGTTGAAGTTATTCAATTATTTGGTTGTCTCCATTTTAGTGCTTCCTTATTATTAAAATTGATATATCAAGTATATACTAAGTTTATCAATGCACATTTGCTGTATTTGTGTGATATGATTAATTGGTTTCCTCAAAGGAATTAAATCCTTCTAGTCAATCACAGTAATCTGGGAGTATTAATTGGATCAGTAAGAAGAACCACTTAATTAGGGTTGGCATTCTGTCTCCAAGTTGATATCATCTACTGTTCTTGTTTGATTTATTCAATTGGTTCCTTCAAGTAGTAATCTAGTTGTGTCAGTTGGATTATTAAGAAGAGTCTATCAATTATTTCCTTGCACGTTTATACAAGTTATTAACCAATATTAGTGTGCCAAATAGTTAGAATTACTACCAAGTATAAGCCACTCATCTCAGATTTTCATTTGACTCCATTTACCCAACAAGGCACTGGTCTCACCCATTTCATTTTACTTAAAACTTTCTATCAATTAAACATAGGATTTACCTTGATATTGCTTATACAATTTATACCAAATTAGAACTATATCTTTCCATTTCTAATTGCCATTGTGGATAGATTGCTAGATTAGGAAACACACCATTTAAGTCTACCTCATTTACATAGGTATACCCACCTAGGTTTGGCATAGCCAAAAGAGAAGGGGGTCCTATCATACAAACCCTGTCTTGTTGACCAAAAATGTATCAAGAGATTGGCAACCTCTTATGGCCTGAAGCCTACATTTTTTAGAACCAACACCACGTACGCCACAATATGCCACAATGATCTACTAGTTGGCATGACCATACAAGTTTGAGTACATTTGTTCTCATCCCATCCATATAAGAAATGCACTATACAATATGTTGGATATTTGTCAACATCTACATGTAGAATAACTGATGGTAATCTTGAACAAATGCCTACTTTGTACATTTTGTAGAGTAAAAGCGAGGTATATATAACAAATTTTCATCTTACATCTGTGTATATTTCCTTTGCTCATTTTGAATAGATGTGACATATATGTTAGAACCCTTCTATATTTGAATGTGTTTTGGTTTACATATCTATTTTCCTTTATGTATTCTATGATCTTATTAATTACATTAATAGATAATATAGGATTGTCCCTTACTAGTTCACCTTGGGAATTAGATGAAATAACATTTGAAGTTGACTATAAATTAACAACACGGTGAGCATTTTGTTGATTTTCTTGCTTATTTTCACCCTTTTGAAAATTGAATTTTCCTATTGAAAATTTGAAGGATGAGATCGATATTTAAGTGCATTAGACTTAAGAATTTGATAGTGTATCAAAATCATCATTAGGAATTTGATAGTGTATCTTTGTTGACAAAGTTTGAAATCCAATAACATAATCATGATTGCACTCATTAATTTGATCCTTATTTGATGCGCTCCTATTCCTAATTCAATCTATCTTAATAGTGAAAGAAAATAAATACATGGGCAACCCATAGAGAAATTTGTCATCAATTTTGTTCCTCAAAATTGTCTCATGATATGGTGAAGGAAAAAACTACCAAAGATAAATTGTGATCATTATTCATCGACCCAAAAACTAATGCACTGTTAGAAATGTAGACACCTAAATCTTACCATGGCCTAACATTACACCAGATCTATCCCACATCTCCTCTTACAATGTTAATTAAATAAATCATATTTATTTAATTAACCACTTTGATCATTCCTCCTAATATCAGTTTAATAAGTCACGCTATTTAATTAATAAATCTAACCATTCTTCTGACATTAATTAAATATTAACCCTTCCTCTAAAGTCTCATTCTTAATTAAATAAATCCACATTTACAACTAAATAAATACATATATATCATGGCCATTATGAAACAATCTTGACTATTTTTTACTATATTAGTGTTTTTGTTTATTACCGCTGTCCCGTAGGTTAATTGATTATCTTTTACGGTTATGCGAGAACAAGAGGAATGAAATATGGCACATACTGCATTCCTGTAGAGCATAAAAGAATAGTTTGCGGCTTGGCAGTAGGAAGCGGTTGATATGAAGAAGCTACCACTACCCCGTGGATGGTTCATCTGATGCTTGCAGCTTGGTGGTGTTCATCTCATGCTTGGCAGTGTTAGTCTCTTCCTGCGGTCCTACGGAGGTTTGAAAAGTAACTAATGACATTGCGGTAATAACACTTACCATGCCCTACAAGGGTTTCAACCAAGGCCCACGGTAGAGCGGCAAGAGGAGAATGTAATTGGTTTTCACCCCCGCCGTCCCATGATGGTCATTCATAACATTTGTGGTTGGGTAGTAAACAGAAGGACATCTGGCTAAAAATGAAAATGAAAGAATATAATGAAAAAGTTGCAATAAATAAAATGGGTGCTAATGAAACAAAACATGATCAAATAATTACACAAACTTTCAAAGAATTGAAAGTAGATGAAATTGATGTGAGTCCAGAGGAGGCAAGACAAATGGTGTTGAAAAGTAATATACTCATCATCCGTGGCCTTGAATTGAAAAAGGTAATTTTTCTTGACCAAGTTACAAGTCAGGATGATCCACAACTTGTTTCAAAATTTGATTATGAAGATGGTATAAGTGGATGTGGTTTTAATCCAAAGACAGAGACCCTTGCAATCTAGACTACTCAAAAGAATACAAGCAAACCAAGATTGCTTGATATTGTTCAAGAAATGAGGGGTACAACTATGGTAAAGACTTTACAAGATACATCAGCAACAGAAGCAGCCACTCTCAATGTTCATACTGCTATGTTTACTCATACTGTTGTGAAGAGGTTAGAACAAAGGCTAACATATTATGAGCAAACTCAGAAAGTAATGAATGATGAAGTAAACAAATTGTATTTTGAAAATGTGAAATTAAAGAAACAATTTCAAGCTGTAAATTCTTCTAAAGGTCAAGCCATATTACCCCATCAGCCCCCTATGCCACAAACAACCAGTGATGTCACAATGTCTACTAAAGAATTTAATGCAACAAGATTGAAATTTGAAAAGGAAATTGAAAGTTTGAATAAATAAAATGAAATGACAAAGAATGAGGCAAAGATGAAAGTTTTTGAAATTTTTGAGAAAATTTTGAAGCATAGAGTAAAATTGGTTGTGGATAAGCTTGGGAGTGTGCATGATTGCTACTCTTCTTTATCTCAAGCCATTGAGCAATTGAAGATAAACTTTTCTGTTTTGGATTTGTTGTTTAAAAAATGGCAACCCTATCATCACAATTTGGTTATGATGTGCTTAGTAGTGCAAAGGAATCTTGATGCCCCTACAACTTTGAAGCCCACTGAGAAAAGATTCAAAATGATCATTGATGAATACTAGTATGTGAATGGGGAAAGCCAGAAGATGCAATCAAAGGTTGAATCTTTTACTATGTTCAAGCATAAATTTATTCCTTTCATACTGATAGAAGAAGAGAAAATAAAAAGTCTTGGTACATGGAAGATGGAATTTGGCCAAACAGTATTCCAAGTTATGGAGTTTTTGAAGAAGGATGGAGATGTCAGCATTCTTAGTTTCAACATGATATTGGACCGAGTAATTGTGTTGGATGCTGGGTATGCAAAATTTGTGATGGATGTTAGAGCTTTGTTTGATAAAAGATGGAAAGATCACTAGGAGAACTTGCTTCAAATTCAGGCTTACCAATGGCTTGGTGATTTTACAATATATAAATGGGAGGAGAAATATCTTAGAGATAAATCATTAGCAGCACAGGTTGAGGTACAGAAGTGCAATGAGCCATATGATGGCATTAAATAGCACCACCACATCTTGAACGCTCTCTTTTTGTCTCTTTATGTTTTCTTCATGTTTTTAAAATGTATTCAAATATATTTGAAAATCTAAATTGGACTTATAAAAGACAAATATTGTAATATCAAGGGTTAGGAATATAAAGAGGCATTTTGAATGTGAAAGGTATGAATCTTGTTGCTTCCTTTATAAAAGGAAACCAAGACCTTATGGCTCAGAATCTATCTAGGATTTTGATTTTTTGAAAGAGACATTGCACTGCCTGTACTTTGAAGAAAATCAATATAAAAGTTGTTATTCTTTGGTGGTCAACTTTTGGTTATCATTTGTTTGTTGAATTGGATTGCTAATAATTTATTTGGTTGTCTCCAATTTACTTTTTCTTTGTTATTCAAATCAAAAGAGACCCCTGAATTGAGATTACAAAAGAGGATAGGTGATATTTATCAAACTAAAATTATAAAGTAATAAGTTATATCTCAAAAGATGTTTATATTATTTAAAAATGAAGGAAGGATATTCTACTGTAGAACATTTTGACACCTTTAATATGATTTTGAGTCAAATAGGTTCAATAAATGTTAAACTTGATGAGGAAGACAAATGTATCTTCTCACTTTTTTCTTTACCCAAAAATTAGGACAACATAATGCTTGTTACAAATGGTAGTGTTACAAAGGTGACTATGGAATCCTTTATTGTTACAATGCTCAATGGAGATATGAGGAGAAAGTTCAATTATGAAGGTTCTAAGGATGCCTTGCATGTTCCGCAAAGGCCCAAGGACAAAAGTGGATCTAAAGGGGAATGGTATAAATATCAATCCAAGTCAAGAGGAAAATCTAGAATCCCTAGGAAGATAAGAGTAAAGTTTTGGAAATATGGAAAAAGAGGACAAGTGAAGAAGGAATACAAAAAATTAGTTAATCACTGCCACAATCTCATGATCATTATTCTAGTAGAAAATCCTAGTTTTCATTCTTTTTTCATAATGCATTGGTTAATCACACACTTCACATTTGACATCATGCTAAAAAGATCAAATAAGTTTTGTATTTCTTCTTAACTATTTCATTTCTCTATCTTAATTACTTAATATCTGAATATTTTATTCTACTCTCAACTCCTTATACTTTAAAGTTTAATTAAATCTAGGATTGGACTTCAATCTTCTATTATAGGGTATGATTTATTTCCCTACATTTTTTTGAACTTGCAATTTCCATTCCTGTGTTTAGGATAAAAAAAGATTAATTTTTTATTTTGAGATTTTTGTGGTTTGCATTTGTTGGAAACAACCCAATGCCTTTAATTTTGCATTCCTAAGAAACATCTATGATCCTTATGTCCCCTTCAACAAAGTACTAGGTCAAACCCTCACCTTGCAAACATGACTACCTCTTTCTCCTACTTCCTATGATGATCACATGTTGCATTCTAATGATGAAGAAGAATATTATGATCATGATGTCTTTATTAAAAGTGTTGAAAATGAATAGAAACATGAGATTGTTGATAAATTGAACTATTTGTGCAATCAATTAGCTAATATAGATGATAATATGTCCACTTCATATTTCATTGATGGTCTTACTCAAGTACTTATCACAAGATAACATGGCATAGATACAATTAAGGATATATATGAAAAATAATTAAAGATAAACAAATTCCTCATGTGGCAGGTACCGGTCTTTCTCTTTTGAAAATCATTCCCTTGTATATATTTTCAAAATCCAAATTTGTTTTTCTGTTTTAGGCGTAGGGTTTAAAGATTTATATAAAACATTAATCCAAATCATATGCCAGATTGGGTTAAGTGAAGTGGATGATTTAATTGACAAAATTAAATAAGCTCCTTAATCTATTCTAAAGTCACCAGCAAACTTGAAAGTAAATTGTCATTGGTGAAACAAGGTAACGCCCACTATTTAAGGAACTTGATGAGCTTATCCTTTGACCTATATCACTTAATACTTCCATCACATAAGGATTATCCATTAACAAGTTATGAAGAACATCAATCAATCCATTTAATTAACATTATTTCCAACAATTTAATCATCCTTTTTTAAACATGGATTGCAAATAATTCTAAAAATTTTGAATTCTTGGTCATTAACTTTATTATCTGCTACAATGTCATCTAGTGTACCATTGTCAATGTTCATATGTTCTTTCAAGTATTTAATATTATCATCATCCTCATCTTGACCTCCATCATCTTCATCATCATTGAAATCTGACTGTAGACCATCTATATTGTTACCAGATGTATTTAGATCATCATTTTGTATACCATCCATATTGTTGTCTTCCATAACATCATCCAACTCTAGATTGTTGTCTTCTTGTTCTTGAACATAACCATCTTCAACATCATCATGGATGTCAATTTCTTCGATGTTCTCTATTCCCTCTCTCTCATTTTGTTAGCCATCATTGTTTTTCTCAGTATCCACTAATGCATCGTCAAATACATGCCTTAATCTTGGATCATAATGTATGACAAATATCCATTTTGGGTCCAAAATATCTTCTTAGAAAAATACCTGCACATGAACGACATACATATATTAGACAAATGGTATAACAATTTTATTGATTAATAAACACATGTATACATTCGCAATAAACTATGAATTAATAGATTAATGATCACTACCACTTCTTGTTTGAGTTAAAAAAATACCTGCTCACAATGAATTGGTAGAACATAACGCTCCTTATCCTCTGGTAGGAAACACGAGGAATCTATAGAAAACAATCCACTATGGGTATCATGTTTTCGTGTCCTCTCAAATGCTTCATACCATCTACACTTAAAAATACAACATTTAAAAGAGCGGTATCCAACTCAATAATTTCTTGTATTTTCCCAACATATTGTAGATTTCCTTCAATTATATTCTTATGTTTTGAGCTTGATCGACTCAATTGCTTGAAGTCAACCATGATGCCACAATCGAGGGATCGTCTCTTTACATCTACACTTTCTACACGATAATGTCGACCATATGCCCACATTGCTGGATATTTCCTCACTTGTGAAAGACCATTTATTTCAATGAAAACAAATATAATGATGAATATTAAAATAGTTAATAGTGTCAAAGCTGTAAGGAAACAACATTTTGTAAAATTCCAACTGTACCTTTCCTTCACATCCTCTAGACATGTTGATTTCATCTTCTGTTATGTTTGAATCTATACCTGCATCTTCTATTTGATTTTGAATTTGTTCAGTAACCCATTCTAGTGTGCAATCTTTGCCCTATTCCCCAAGAAGATCAATGGGAAGTGGAGTATTCCTTGGGTTCGATCTCTTAAATTGTCTCCTTGCTTCTAACACTTCTTCTCTCTTTTTAGCATACAGATCAATCCATTTATTCATAAAGTCCATGTGGTACAGAATGAACTTGTCGAGTATAGCACTTTTGTCTAGACCTATTACATGTAACATGTTTTTTTCAAACTCCAAATGTCATGTTGTTAATTTGACAAATAAATTACAGAGTAAATTAATGATTGCAAGAAAAAAAACCACACTGATCATGGATTTACTTACTAATTTCTACTTGAACACCATTAGATTGTGGTTTTTCTCCATCAATAATATCTGATGCTCGTTCTTCATCCTAGAAGCATGGCCCATTTTCAAATCCTTACCAAGGAATTCACATAGGAAGAAAAATGCTTCATCTACATACCCTTTAGCCATGCAACCCTCTAGATGTGCCTTTTGTCAGACATATCTTTTTAGAGTTTTCATATACCTCTCAAAGAAAAACATCCACCTCGTTGATACGACACCTGCCAATTCAATGTCATCGACTAGGTGTATAAGTAAATGGACTTGTAGGTCCATGAAACTTGTAGGGAACTCCTCAAATACACATACAATTTCTACAATTTCCTTTTTTGGCACTTCAATTCGTGGATCTCCTTGGAGGTCACCCACCTAATATAAGAATAGTAAATTAGTATGAACCTTTAGTCAAAAATTAAAATACAATATAATATATCTATGTCTCTTACACATTAACCACATACCTTGTAAATGCTGACAATTGACTTATGGCATTCCTTAAGTCAACTGTAAGACATGAATCCCCCCTAATTGCCAATGGCATGATATGCTATGAAACACATTTATGAAAAGGTCATTAGTAATTTTTTCTCACACAACATAACAATATCAAAATATATTTAGTACTTAACCAATGTTACCAGTAAATGTTAAATGATGATATATAATACCTTTATAAAATTATGAAAATCATATGTTTTAAATCCTGTGATATGTCCATCAATTGTAAAAGCTTTAGCCAATGATGAACCATAGCAAATAGGTGTCCTTATTGAATAGATGACAATTTTTAGTTGGTCTAGCTCTTTTTTTTTCAAAATCCATGGAGCTTCTGCATATGTTTCATTTTCCTTGTTTGGCCACAAATGTTTTCTATCAATTTTGGTACGCGAAAGAGCAATATCTCTCCTTGAAGACAAGGTGTCCTTCTCTTTGCCTGATATATGTCAAAATATAGAATTTGGGACATTTTTGAAGATGTGCATAGGATCTAATAGGTGAGATATTAATGGATCCTTCCAGTAAGGGAGCTCATAAAATATGGATTTCATTTTCATTCCTTCTGGCATATTAACTACAACTTGTTCTGGTTCTTCAACTGAATCACCCTGATCAAAAAAATCCTCCCAACCTTTCAATTCAGCATCTTCATACTTCTTAATCCAATCACCTAGACCCATAATCATGGGAGGGCCTCTATTTTCAACTTTTCCATCAAATTGATTCTTCAGGTTATTTCTAAACTTATGATCTAGTGGTAGAAAAACCCTATTGTTTTCATAAATAAATTTATGTAGATCTTTAGAATACCGCCCTTGAAATTGTTTTGCACATCTTGGACATGCAAATATCCCCTTTGTTTGAAGCCTTGCAATTCAATAAGTAATGTTAATAACATCAAAAAAATAGTATAAAACTAAGTATGAAAGTTGGGATGAAAATAGATTATGAGTGTAAATACGTAAATATTTTATCTTACCAGAACAAACACCAAGTCTTGAGAAATCATGAATAGTCCAACATAGCACATCGTACAACATGAAGGACCTATTTGATGGGGGACATGATATGTCATACATTCTTATGCCTTTCTATAGCAGTTGCATCTCATCAATAAAAGGCGCAAGATAAACATCCATGTTTTTAACTTGATGTTTTCCTGGAACAATGAGAGTCAGCATAAGGTGCTCCTTTCTAACACTCATCCATGGGGGGATATTGTATACTATCAATCCAACTGGCCAAACACTATAATTTGAGCTTAGGAAAGAGAATGGGCACACTCCATCAATTGTAAGACAAAACCTGATACTACGGGGTTCATCTTTGAATTTTTTTGGCTATTTTTCCTCTATGTTTCATTGCTCTAGAGTCAGCTGGAATTTACATGAATCCATCTTTACTCCTATTCTTTGCATGCCAATCCATCAATTGTGCAAGTGACTTGCAATGAAACATTCGTTGAAGTCTAGGTATAATTGGCATGTGACGTAAAACCTTCTTTAGAACTGTAGGACCTTGTACATCTATACGATATCTCTTCTCTTTGCATACAGGGCATTCTACCTTGTTTTGATATTCATCTCTGTATAAAATGCAATCATTTTTACATGAATGAATTTGCTTATATTCAATCCACAACTCAACCAACAACAAACGCGCCTCTCTGCAAGTTGATGGCAACACATTATCTTCAGGGAATATTTTAGTTTTTAGTGCCCTGTAAGATTACCAGAGATTAAATCAATTGAATGTTTGACTTATGATGAACATGTTTGATATGTCAATCTATACTAGGACTATTTATATACAATATATGGTTTTAAAATCCCCTTAAAGAAATATAAACAAAGTTGATGAATGTTTACAAATTATGTACACCAATTGACAATTGTAAAGTAAGAAATAGATTTCAACTCACTTCAGTAGGGTAGCGAATCCTTTATCTAACCAAACAAATAGTGACTTGATTTCTAATAATATTAATGTGCATGACAGTTTTGAGGTTCTACTTGCACCTGATTTGAACACGGGTGTCTTCACTGCTTGCTTGATGGAGTCTTTCAGGTTGTTATCATCAACATTACGTTGGTGGTAATTACCCCTGCTATCATTGTTACTGTCAACCATATGATCATTATTGTCATCATTGTTTTCATCCCCAAAGAAATTTGTAAGCATTTCATTCAATCCTTCTTCATACACTGCATTTTCACTATCATGATCATCATCACTAAGGCTAGGTGGCATGTCATCAGTGTATGTGGATCTCATCAACTCTTGAAATTTCTTAGCTGATAGTATTCTCTTCAATAATGCTCTTTCTCCCTGGTATTGTTTAAAGGATGGTTTGGATCGTCCCGTCCAAATCTTAATAACCTAGTTGGATCTTGGGTATTCGTATGTGTTTCATCAACATCTTCTACCTATCAACAAACGTAAGCATTATTTAATGTTTGGAAACAATTGGATAAATCATAAATGTATCAATTTCAAAGAAATATAATCAAATATGGCTTAAAAAATAAAAATATTGGTTGTATGAACATATATACAGAACTTCCACAAACAACAATTTTCTCAAAGTATTCATCCCGTGTACTATAGTCCTGATGAACCTCTTGTTCAGTGCAATCATTTATTGTGTCTGTAGGATCCATTGTCATATCCTCTTCCACCCACTGTCGTCTATGTGATTTAACAGTTTTAGGTCCATGTCCATGTACATATATTTTTTGTTTTCTAGTTGAATGCTCAGGCTCTGCATTTTCTCCAATCTCCATCTAAAATAATCAACAACATGAATTAATTTATGTCAAGATTAGATAATACATTATAAATTTCAATAATACTATGAAAAAAGATGGATGTATCACAAAATGCCATCAGATCATTTTTTCCTAAGGAAATTGGATTGGAGTACCTAATTTCCTACTTCATCTGTTGTGTCCTCATTTGATATGACATGATCTATTGCCATGGCCTCGTCTAGTCCCTATAATACACAACATAGTAAATAATGTTTAGTACACCAATTATATCATTTCATCGAATATGCTATCCAACACAAAACCCCACTTTATTTATATATTTGACATAATGATATCATGTTTTGGCCATCCTAATTTTCAAACTTTTCCCTCGATCATAGAATCACATTTAATCACCATTCCTGTGCATTTTCAACCAATAAGTTTGACCTCAGAGACCTCGTGGACAAAAAAATGACTTTATCTCCTCTATGTTGTAGCATTTATGAATTCATAAACACCTTCCTCCTTTGGTTGAGGTTGCTTTCTCTTCTTACCTCTATTGTATCTGTAGATTCCATTGTCATATCTATTTCCACCCACTTTCCTTTCTGCGATTTAGTAGTTCTACGCCATCCACATCCTCTCTCCATTGCCTCCTCTAGATCCTGCAATACACAACAATGACAATAGTCACATAACAGCTATGCACCAAGAGAATATTCATGAATTTATCTTGTTAATACACTTGCTTTTCATTAAGACGCACTATGAAAAACAAAATAGGACATTGCAACATTTTGCTCTTTAGAAAAAGTTTACACGTGGAATCTTGACAACTAGAGCTCAAACCTTATGATTACAAGATGACTACAAATTCACATCAAAAAGACATTTATTTTATATTTGATTCTCCTTTTTATTTTATGGGTCATTTTAAGGCAATCTATATCTCTCCAAGTGGCCATAAAACCCTCAAAACTATCATAGAACCCTCAAAACAGTCTCAAAGAGTCTTTGGCACCAAAATTTTAAATTCTTGATGGAGTGAAGGATAATTTGGATGTTAATTTTGAAATCGCATCATTAGATCATTGTTAGGTTAATCATAGCCATTGGATATTCTTTAATTATAGGGACATTATGTTATATTTCACCATTACCTTTCACTCCAAAATTAATGGTTTCCTTTGAAAAGAAAACCCTCCATTAGCTATCATAACCCCAAGTATCTGTTGAAGTGAATTTAAACATTATGTGCGATTGTCATTGCTCATATTAGGAACCTACCTCCCTTCTTAGTGGTCCCACATGTGTGATGTATGTGAATGAGTCATATCGTACCTGTGCTACATGTTTAAAGTTTGAATTTTGCTCATATTGTTGGAAAAAGGCCCAAAAAGACCTTTGATTTTTGAGTTTTATACTCTATAACATGCATCTCCTTGATCTTTTCATCTAATCTATGACATGTTGTCCAGAGGTTAAAGAGACAAGTTGACACCTTACGTAAGTTGTAATGTTCTTGAAACCTTGTCACTATAGAGAGGAGATATCTAGAGAGTAATGTCACAAGGACATAACCAAGGCATGCACTATCATGAGCCATAGGGACAACTTACTACACCATCCAAAACTCCATTTGAACTAGCTACTATCAATAATTCACATTATTGGGGACTATCATGAAGAAAACACCATGCATAGGACTATCATAGTCAAAGTGGAGAGGATTGTCTAGTCATTGTATGACTGTCATAATACCTAAAATAGGTTAATGAGAACATAGAAATGAAAATCACAATACCATAAGCACACTCCATAAGATGCCAATATAGTCCCAATATCATGTCATCATGATAGTAAGAGAAGAGTTGTTTGGTTTTTCCAAAGTCATATCACTTGCATAAGGATTGTCATCAACCATCTGTGTAAGGTCGTGAAAGAGTGAGTCATTATTGAGCTAATCATAAGAGAAGCATGAAGTCAAAATGCTATCATGGAAACAAAATATAGTTACTTATTATAAGGACAATCCAAATTTGGTGAGGTTACATTTTTATCAACTTCCAAGAAAAATACATCATTTTGCACTGATTGGTGCTAAATTTGGCACACTTTGCGCCACCTTTGGCACCCCAAACATATTACATTTTTGGCCTAAAATTCGGCGCTAAAGTTGACGATAACTGCTCCAACTATAGCACCGACTATTGGATCAATTTTTTTTTTTTAAATTCCTGCTTGCACATACCCCAAAATAAAAAAAAATAAAACAAAACTTTATTGATTTTTGGTGTTCATTTTTTGTTTGGAGATCAAGCGTTTGGGTTGGAGTCCCACCTGAATTAATATATGATAAATTTGATAATTATAGGAGAAAAATGGCGCGTGAAGAGAGGAGAAAAACGCCGTGTGAAGAGATGAGAAATTCGATTTAGTTTTTGACACCATAGGTAAGGTTACAATTACAATAAATTTTTTTCGTTCCCAAATATATTTTTGTTTCGATTAAATGGAGAGGATTGTGAAGAAAGGGTTGTAAATATTGTTTTGTTTATAGGTGAATCATTCAAGTCTCATGTGGTTGCAAAGGAGGAGGGTAAAATTGTAGACATTGCATTATTTCCTCTGCATCCGAGAGCAGTGAACGCATTTTTCAAACCCTAATGCCCAAATTCACTTATCATTACCATCAATACCTTTCTCTGAACACAACTTTCTCACTTCCTTCCTAAAAAAGTAGTCGAGTGCTTTAAGACAAGTCAATTGTGAGCAAACTAAAATTAGGGCTTTTGAGACGAGGGTGAGCAAAGTAAAACAGAGGTTGGTCGAGACAATATGAGGAGATAGGGATTTTGAGACGAGGGTGAGCAAACTAAAATTAGGCCAAGAACTATAGATTCCCTCCCAAGGAACCAATTGATTCATAGGAAAATAGCTTCATGATTTGCTCTACAAAGTAAAGGTCAAAAACCTTGAGGAATACAGAAAAACTAGATGAAAACTTTCATACCTAGCAGTGTGTACTTCGTTTGCCTCCACAGACTGAATGGAAATAGTTTGCCCTAGGTCACCTCAAAATGTCAAGCAATAGAGGGAAGAGAGCAAAGGGAGCAGACTCTGGCCACAATGAGGTAATTCATTGTCAATTTATAGATTTGTAAATGTTTCCATTGTTTCTTTGATTTTTAGTTTTTAGTTTTTTATTTGTAAATTTAAAAGAAGAAATTTATTTTATAGGAACGTGATATTGACAAAGATAAAGAGGCATTGGCTTCCATATTGGGGGTAGAGGCAGTGAACAAATTGGATGGTGTGGACTTGACAATGCTTGCCAGATACATAGAAAAATGATCTAGTAAAGCCCCAGAAACATTACAACCAAATCAATAGTGTCAAAGGGAATCAATTGATTCCCCAACCAATCATGGATTAAGCAAAAGATCCAGGAGGAAATCAATAACAATAACCTCTAAAAATGTGGAATAGGGAACAGAGGCTTCCAATGTCCCACCCACTCTTGGGACACAGACTTCTTCGACCAGCACGCCATGTTTTGCATCTTGCATTGGTACCTATGATACCAAGATAGACTATGATGTGGGTTTAGGGGATGCCTGAATGATGGATGCTGGGAAAACATTTGTGAATAGGTTGAAGGAATCATGCCTTCAATGGTTCAAAGACCATCTATATTTGCCATTCTCAAAGATACCCATGCACCTGCAAAATGCAGTTATCCAAGACATGAAGACTGAATTTGGTATAGGTTGGTCTGTAAAGAAGATAAAGCTACGAATGTCTCAAAACTGCAAGAGATTTCAGTGCAACCAAACAAAGAAGATAAAAAAACTCCCTCCCAAGCAAAGGCTCAAAAAAAGGCCAATTGATGTAAGTTTGAAAGTATGGAAAGAGCTTGTAAAAGCATATGAGAAGTCTGATGTACAGAGGAAGTCCGGTGAGGAGAGTACGCAGGTATTTGAATTTGCTCATAAGAATATATGAAATTTTTTAAATGATTTTTAAATTTTATTTGTGCATAGTTAAATTGAATTAGTATATGTTTTAGGACAAGGCCTCCAAGGCTAGGCTTGACAAACTTCATGCCATGCATCACAGTGGCCAGAAAGGTTTATAGGCCTTGATCTGTACATTTGTAAGTATATTTAATAAGTTAAATGATATTTTATTTATTTCCTTGGAAAAAGTAAATGACTGCATATTAATTAGTTTAACTAGTCCATGTGCCATGTTTTGACAGGAGGAGAAATATGGCCGACATCCAAGCCAATTTGAAAAGGAAATGTTACAAAGCAAAAAGTGGACCGATTTTGTAATCTAGATGGAGAATGAGGTATCAATAGTTGACTTTCAATAACTTAGTTGGATATTGTTGTGTTGATATGTCAATTTGAATTTCTTGTGTTGAATTGTTTATTGATGCGTAAGATGAGTTCTAAAGTGCTTCTCTATTGGCCCTAGCGACCTTAAATGTAAGATTTCTCTTAGATGACAAATGATTACTCTTATATCTTTGGGGACCCTTCTTGGTTCCATTAGGATAATAATGAGTATACTAGTCTTGTGCTTGCTTACAAAAAGTGGTCGCAATTAACCTAATCTTGTGGTCATTATCCACAACATTTTGTGTGTGCCATGCTATCTCATATGCTTAAGTTTAACGGGCTAATAATGAATAGAAAACCCTTGTTTTCCTGCCTCTAACTAATGGACTTGTTGGAACCTAAAATTTCCTACCATTTTTTGCAAAAAATTTAGGTTCCCATGATGAAAAATCTAAATGCAGCACTTAGAAATGCACCTGTACAATATACTTCAGTGGCCTACTTTGAATGGTTATAATTTGAAGCCTATTCATTTTTATGTCAAACCACTTGGTAGGCATACTTATCTGTCATATGTGAGTGTACATGCTTGATTTCAACTTCCCACGATCAGATTGGACAAGGTTTTGCAATGCCAAGTTAAAGGGTTTTGGTGGTATCTGGTGGTACCCACCTAGGGTTAGGGTTTTAAGTCGAGTCTGCAAGCCTATATTTTTATTCCTTTAAACCCCTTAAGGCCTTAAGTTTTCTTGTCCTTTGGCCTCTTGCACTTTATCTTTTAAAACTGCATTGACTTCTTGTATTAAAGGGCAATTGTCTTGAGGTCTTCTTAGAGGGGTGATATGTGACTAGGGTATGAAGACTAGGACTTTGTATGTAATCTTAAGCCCTCCTTTCTAATTTGTTGGAAGCCTTCTTCACTAATACATAAGGACTGTCAAGACTCCTATGATAGTGCATTAGAGAGGCATTGAAATCACAGAGGAGATAAATATTATTAGGCCATCACCCAATGGAGAAGGGATTGTCATAAAGAGCATGCCAATGTTACCTTGTCATAGTCACAAAGGGGATAGTCTTTGTGGTGGTAATTAAAGTCACTAAGTTTACATCCACCTTCCTAGGGTCTGTAGAAATGCCTGAAGTTGAATATGCCTATTTTAAAGATCTTGCCATGAGTATTTTCCATGTTTTTACAAATGGAGACCTCCCCAATCCTCATCTCATGTTTCAAATGCACAATGAAACGATGGTGGATAATCATAACTGTCATAATAGTACATTAGCATTTTTTGTCTCAAGGTGGCCCTTGAGACTTCCAAGGGGATGGATATAGAGTTGGGATTATGGTTTTTGTTTAAAAGCCTTGTGTCATTGACCTGATATTTATTTGTGGCAAGTATCCCAATAGTCTAAAGATTACAAATTGTTGTCAAGAAAAAACTTTCATAGTTAAGTGTGGTACAATGATACAATTTCATCTTGGTTGAGTATTGTATAAATCTCAAGCTATTTAGAATGCATGGGGTATTAGGGTGTGGTATCACTATATAGGTAACCATCAAGTGATTTCTTCAACCCAATCTTGGCCTATATAGTACCTAGTGTGAAGAGCAAGGTAATGTTGTCCAAGAACCTTGTTACAGTCACAAATGAGGGCAGTCTTAGCTATTGTAACCATAGTTGGAATCCCTTGTTGTTACCATAACATACATGACCTAAAACCATGACTCTACGAGTATGAGTTGTTTGAAAGCCAAATTCCACAACTTTTGCCACTATCCTCCCTACCTGTGTCAAAATGGGAGTTTTGGAATAGGGTATGTACATCCATCAATACATAAAGTATAGAGGAATTTTGTCAGATGTTGTAGTTACAACTGCCCTGCTAGACATGTATGCAAAATGTGGAAGCATTAACAAGGCACATGAACTGTTTGACAGAATACCTCAAAGAAATGTGGTCTCATGGACTGCAATGATTATAGGATATGCACAAAATGGATTTGTTGAAAAGGTTTCAGAAATTTTAAAGAAAATGTAATTAGTTGGTGTAAAGCTAAATTCCACAACCTTTGCCAACATCCTCCCTGCCTATGTCAAAATGGGAGCTTTGGAATAGGGTATGGACATCCATCAATACATAAAGGATAGAGGAATTTTGTCAGATGTTGTAGTTGCAACTACCTTGTTAGACATGTATGCAAAATGTGGAAGCATAGACAAGGCACGTGAACTATTTGACATAATGCCTCAAAGAAATGTGGTCTCATGGACTGCAATGACTGCAGGATATGCACAAAATGGATTTGTTGAAAAGGCTTCAAAAAATTTAAAGCAAATGCAATTGGCTAGTGTAAAGCCAAATTCCACAACCTTTGCCACCATCCTTCTGCCTGTGTCAAAATGGGAGCTTTGGAATAGGGTATGTACATCTATCAATACATAAAGGATAGAGGAATTTTGTCATATGTTGTAGTTGCAACTACCTTGTTAGACATGTATGCAAAATGTGGAAGCATAGACAAGGCATGTGAACTGTTTGATAGAATGCGTCAAAGAAATGTGGTCTCATGGACTGTAATGACTGTAGGATATGCACAAAATGGATTTGTTGAAAAGGCTTCAGAAATTTTAAAGAAAATGCAATTGGCTGGTGTAAAGCCAAATTCCACAACCTTTGCCAACATCCTCCCTGCCTGTGTCAAAATAGGAGTTTTGGAATAGGGTATGGACATCCATCAATACATAAAGGATACAGGAATTTTGTCAGATGTTGTAGTTACAACTGCCCTATTAGACATGTATGCAAAATGTGGAAACATAGACAAGACATGTGAATTGTTTGACAGAATGCCTCAAAGAAATGTGGTCTCATGGACTGCAATGACTGCAGGATATGCAAAAAATGGATTTGTTGAAAATGCTTCAGAAATTTTAAAGCAAATGTAATTGACTGGTGTAAATCCAAATTCCACAACCTTTGCCAGCATCCTCCCTGCCTATGTTAAAATGGGAGCTTTGGAATAGGGTATGTACATCCATCAATACATAAAGGATAGAGGAATTTTGTCAGATGTTGTAGTTGCAACTGCCTTGTTAGACATGTATGCAAAATGTGGAAGCATAGACAAGGCACATGCACTGTTTGATAAAATGCCTCAAAGAAATGTGGTCTCATGGACTGCAATGACTACAGGATATGCACAAAATGGATTTGTTGAAAAGGCTTCAAAAATTTTAAAGCAAATGTAATTGGCTGGTGCAAAGCCAAATTCCACAACCTTTGCCACCATCCTCCTTGCCTGTGTCAAAATGGGAGCTTTTGACCAAGCAATTTGTAGCACTTAAGGCTATGTAATAGAATTTATAGTTCATAGTTAAATTTATAACATTTTTTTTTATGATCTTTACTAATGTTTATTAGAATTGTTGCATGTTTTACATCATTAGAATGACATATTAGCTATAACTTTTTTGAAATTTTATTATGGTATGTGCACTTTGATATGATGTCATATGATTATGGTTTCGTTTCATATGTTGTAATATTAGATATATAACAGAAAAATAAATTATTGCATGAAATAAATAATAACTTTTCATTTTAAATGTTTTTTTTTGCAGAACAGGGGTCTTCCAGAAGATCAAGATGATCCTCATGATAGAGATCTAGATTATGTTGGTTCTGTTGATAACTGAGAGGGGGGGGGTGAATCAGTTATCCTAATTATTTCCCTTATTGAACTTTCTTTTTAATTGATGCAGCATAGAATCAAACACAAAAACATTAATCATGAAATAAGAAACACATGACACAGTATTTTTGACGTGGAAACCCTGTTAAGGGAGAAAACCACAGGGTGATTAACCCAAAATTATTCTCTGTTAGAAGAATAGGAAATTACAAAATGGCACTTGCCAATTAGGGCTCACTGCCCGAGCACACTGCTCACAAGAGGCCCACTGCCTACAAGAAGACACACTGTCTACAAAGTGATAAGAATCACAGTCTTGAACTGATTGGAAGCATCTGCATATGCTGGAGTTCAGTTCCGGTTAGGCTCAGTACACTGATCTGCTGCACTTCATCTTTCCTCTGTTCTTTATTCTGCTATCTTTCACATACCGGATCCTTTTTGCTACCTCTGCTCTGTTCTGGACTTATTCGCATATATCTTCGCACCATCACTCCCTTCACAACTAAATCCATCCTCTATATATATCCGCACAAGTAATTTCATCACCTTTCTAGTCGGCATCCGGAACAGTCTAGTTTCTTACAAACTTTTGTTCTGTCGGCTGAATCCTTCCTCACCAAGCAATGCGGATCAAGCATATACTTGTAGATATCATTAATCATGTCGGCCAAACATGATTCATGCCTTCACAACCTCTATCATCAACAGTAACACATCCGGAAAGTAGTCTGATACTCTGTCAGTCAGTTCTTCCTCTGTTTTCACTGTCTCTCAGGAATCCGGTACTCAACTATTCATATCTTTTTCCTTGTCCATCACCGGAGGCTAAATCCTTGGAATATACCACTCAAGGTAGTCCTCTTGGCTTTCCCAAATCCGCACTGCACCAAGACACTTCCTCTGAGAGATCCGGACCAATCTGTCGGACCTTGCCACATGCTCTGTTCTTGTTCACCGGACCACAACATTCTTTATTCTGACTTCCGGTAGAGACACATCATGACTTGCGGATATGTGGGATGACCTTTGTTGCCATCAATGACAACAACCATGAATCCATATAGTGTCTCTTGCCAACAATCTCCCCCTTTGGCATTGATGGCAACACTTAGTGAAAAATGACTAAGTGTTTTCACTATGCTCCCCCTTTGCTGATGCTCTGTCTTTATATACAGTTTCCGGAACTCCCCCTTAGTTGGATTCCTTATTTTTCACTACTCCTCACTCCCCCTTTGACATCAATGGCAAAGGGTGGGGTCCGCACACCAAAATTTTCAAAAATTTTCTATACATAGCCGCATATTTACATACTCACATATACTGAAGAATGTCTGCAAAGGATGTCTGCAATTGAATCATTTCTGTAGCCCAACTTTGCTTCATTCTGTCCAAAATTGAAATGTGACCACTCAACAAAAATGCAAAAGCTTCTGCCTGCTTGAGATCTGTCGGATCTTTTGTTTGGGCGGTGGTCTGAGCATCACTGATGGCCTCATGCATAGTTTCCAACTTAGGGATTATAATCCTTCTAAGTTCTCCCATCCGGTTAGTGATATTCTTCCTTTCCTTCTCAAGATTCTTTATTTCATTCAAGACTGCAATAGTCTGACATTCTTGATTTATTATGGAGGAAGAGAGAGGATCAAAACTTTGAGATAAGCTTTGTAGCTTATCCTGTTCCTCTTTTATTTTCTTATCAATTGCTGCTGTTGCCTTTGACCAGGATATACAAAATTTGTAGATGTCACCGCCATCCTTAAGAGCATTCTCTAAGCTCTTTATTCCAATGCTTACAATCTTCCTATCTTTAGAGATTAATTCTAATATTTCTGAAAATCTCTTATCCAAAAATTCCTTCCGGACCTTTTCTTCAGCTGATTTTTCTAGAGAATCAAAATGTGTATCAACACTGCTGACTAAGGTTTTTAGATTACCGGAAGTGGAGGCTGTCGGATCTATCTGGATTGATGGCATAATCTTTACAAGTACTCCAGAAGCAACCTCTATCAACTCATAGTCTTCCATATGAGACTTCAGGAGTTTTTCATTTGCCTTGGCATTTGCAAATGAAGCTATCTTCATTGTTTGTACCGGAGAGAGAGAGTCAAAGTCGAATGGGCCTTTTAGAAGCTCCGGTTCATCAATCTCTAAAGTTTCTTTGCTCAAAAATTGTTGAACAGTTTGTGCAGTGTCTCTTGCCGGAGACAGATGTTTCTTTTCTTCTGCAGTCTTGGAACTGTCAACCTCTTTGTCTTTCACCACTGCTTCCTTCTCCTGTAATTGCTCTTCTTCTTTGGATCCGGAGACTGTAGGGGAAACCGGAGGAGAGATGCTAGCTTGTTCATGGGCCACTTCTTCTGGAGCAGAGGGTCCCAAGTCCTCAGCTGTTTCTGTACCTAAGTCCTCTACAACAGGAAGATTGAACCTTTTGAAGGCCTTCCGGAGGATCTCTTCTGTTTCTTGGGCCACTTTGTCAGTCTCACCAAGCATGAGTTGATTCATCCTGGCTTTGCTTCTGAACTCATCTTTGTAGTCCTTGAAGATAATGTTCATTGTCTTGGGATCAATTTGAGGATATAGCTGAATAGCTATCTGCTCCCGGATCTCAAGATCTTTAGCATGAGCATTATTCTTTCTTACTTCCAATTCCTTTTCTAGGCTTTTAGGAATAAGAGATATGATCTCAATGAAAGCCTTATTATATATGTTAAGATATTTGACTGTGGCTTCCTGCAGAGTCTTTTGGTCAGCCTCACTGAAGTCATCATAAGATTCAGTCATTGGTTGAAGGTTTCCATCCACCGTGACCGACTTGATTACATTCTCTAGAGACAGAGTGGGCTTTTCAACAGATACCTCCGCCATTTCATCCTTGTCTTGGCCTGTGGAGGGTTTACCGGATCCTTTCTTCTTCTGTTTCTTTATTTCTCTTACTCCCTCATCTGACTCTGTTTCCTCTTCATCCTTTTGGCTTCCATAAGCCCTTGTGGCTTTTGTCTTGGATCTCTTACCGGATGCCTGGACTTCCGGTTTAGAACTTTTGGTTGTGGGAGGTGCAGATCTCTTTGATGATCTGGTCCGGGTGGGAGCTTCAACCGGAGCACTTTCTTTACTTTTCTCTTCTTCCTCAGCCTTCCTCCTCTTTTCCCGGCTGGCATCAAGTGCCTCTTTTGAGATGCCTAGGCCTTGAGCAATGTGCTCTACTTCTTTTCTCACCTTTCTTTTAATCTCAGGTTCCCTGAGTTCTACATGTATTTTTACACTCAGCTCCTCAAAGGTTCCAAACCTTTCTGCCTTAGGATCTTTAGGCTGACTTAGCATGTGTTGAACATGCAGCTCCACTATCTGTTCATCCACTTCATACCCCATGGGCATGATCCAGTGGTGCAGGAGCACCCGCACATGATCAGGATATAGGTCCGCATGATGACATACATGATCAGGATATAGGATAATTATCAGTATGATGACAGGATAGCCTATTTTTAGTATGTTTGACTTTAGCATGTAATAAGGTCCATTGGACCGATGCTATGTATTAGATCAGCATAGGAGTATGTGTAGGCAGTTAGAGATCGGGATAAGGTTATCTGAGCTGTCCTCTCTCCCAGCCGCTTGGAAGCTCCCAGCCGCTGGGAAGTGAGTTGGTAGTACTCGAAGGATTTGTTATATATACCTTCGATCTGTTAGGGTTTAGATATATTGACAGTTCATATTGATATTGAGATTGATGTTGATAGATGTATTGGTGTTGAGTTGAGAGCAGTTCAGACATTGTGAATCTGTATTCAGGACTTTTGAATTTCAATTGAATAAGATCTCATCTTTTGCAGTATCTGGTTGTATCAGTTGTATCTGTGTTGATTTCCTTTCCGTTTGCAAGTAGATGGGTATTTTCAACCCTTCCACCGGTTGATCCTGCAAATCGGTGGAATGGTCCTGTATCATAGCTTAGGTTGCATTTGTGTTTTCTGTTTATGCATTGCATTGTTCAGGAGATCAGTTAGGAGTATGCTGTAAATCAGCCTAGCATCCTCATGTGCTAGGTATAGAAAGATAAACTGTTAGATTTTGGTGATCCGGCCCGGTCGTTACATTGTCTTGTGAAATAGAGCGGTTCTGAGTGTTTTACATGCAGCGGACGGATACATAGGAGTCTGCATGTGCGTTTCCAGCCGGAACAAGCCGCATCGTCATCTGCGAATGCATCGCCATTAGGATCGGGTCGTGAAGCTGTTGAAGTTTGCAAGTTGCAAGTGCATCAGGATGTTTTGAGTTGGATATATACTCAGTGTATATATCGCAGTCAGGATCATCTCTCGGAGGAGCTCAACATCTGCATAACGCTAACAGATGCGGGTGTGAAAGTTCAGTTTTTGTCTAAGTATTGAATAGTTCATCAGGATGATGTGTGACGTCATCGTCATCAGGATATGACGTCATCGTCATCAGGATATTGAGCTATTCCCCTATGCATATTGATCCTGTCGTCGCTAAGGGTTTAGGTATCGGCGAAGGCTCTCGGCAGAAAGTTGTGAAACATCATCAGGAGGTGTATCGGCGTAGGTAGAAAGTTGTTAAGCATCATCAGGAGGTTCCAAGACAACCGGATAAATTAGATCATGATGCTGTTGCTTGTATCGTTGGGTAGCGGGGCATCGAAGGGAAGGTGTTAAGTTGTCGTCATCAGGATATCGGGAGCAACCGGATATTTGGATATCCTGCTGACGAAGGTGGTGTCGAATATCATGATGATGCCGCTTGTATTTGGCGCCCGATGAACAGTGCAACCGGAGGATGTTCGCGCCCGTTGATTATCATGATGATGTTGATAGGCGACAGGCGGAGGAGGTGAACAGTAGTCGGCAGGAGGATAATTGTGCCCGACTGAAATATGATGATGCTGTTGGTGTTTCTAGGAAATATGATGATGATGCTGAGCCGATAGACATTTTTATTAGGTTGTTTGTATTATTGGCAGCTCCTTCCTGTTAGTTAGCTTCCGTTGCGTTTCGCTCTGCATCATAGTGGTATCAGAGCAAAGGTTAGGATCTTCTGGAAAAGATAAGCAGGATGTCAGACGAAGAAGGAACATCTGAGGTTCCAGCAAGGATGACCAACGCTGAGTTGGCAGTTCTGGTGAAGAAACAGATTGCTGAAAGCAAGGCCGTGAAGGCTCAGAATCAGGAGTTGAAAGATGAGTTAGCAAAGTTGAGGAGCAGAGTAGGTTCTGGTAGAGAAGATGATAGGGAAGAAGAAGAGATCCCTAATTGGAGCGAGGAGGTCGTTCCTGCAGACCAGAGGCCACTGTTGAACGCCCTCAAGGCCATGGAGAGGAGAACCATGGATGTGAAGCTGGATTTGCCAGTGTTTACAGGTAAGATGGACCCTGATTCAGTGATGGAATGGATAGACTGTCTGAACAATTTCTTTGTAACAGAGGAGATACCAAAACAGCAGAGAGTGAAGATAGCACAGTCAAAGATGAAAGAAGCTGCCTTGACATGGTGGAACTTTGTTCAGGATGATAGAGTGCAGGAAGGAAAACGGAGAGTTGCCACATGGAAGAAGATGATGGAATTGGTAAAGGAAGCTTATATTCCTTTGGATTACAGTATCCAGTTACACAAGAGGAAGCAAAACCTGAAGCAGAAGGAGCTAGATGTCAGCTCATATACAGAAGAGTTCATGAAACTCTGTATGAAGACAAAGGTGAAAGAAAGTGAAGAAGAAAAGGTAGCCAGATACCTTAATGGACTGAGGTTTAATATTCAGGAAGATCTCAGTCTGCATAACCCAGATACAGTGCAGAAAAGCTTTCAGTTGGCATTGAAAGTGGAAGAAAAGCTGAAGAGAAAACAAGATCAGAACAACAGAGGAAGAGGAAGACAACAAAGAGGTGGAAGAGGTCCTTTCAGAGGCAGAGGACATGGACAGGGATATCAAGGAGAGTCCAGTCAAGACAATAGCAAGGGCAACAATGGTCAGAATCAGAGAGAGAATTTCAGTCAGCAAGGAAACTTCAGAGGTAGAAGACCTTACAGAGGAAGATCCCAGGGCAGAGGATCCATCAGATGCTATAACTGTAACAAAGAAGGCCATATAGCCAGCAGATGTCCAGACAAGGCCACAAGCTTAGCAGGAGAAAGGAGGACAAATCTGGTCAATGAACCTGATAATCAAAGTAGGACCAGCTCTAATGATTTCCAGAGTGTGAATGGTCCTGAGAATTATGGATATCCAGAAAGTGGAGAGTCCCTGATGATGAGAAGAACAGTGACTACCATGAAGGTACCTGACAAAGAAGCCCCTCAGAGAAAATCTCTTTTCAGAACCACTTGCAAAGCAGGAGGTAAGGCTTGTAAAGTTTTGATTGATTCTAGTTCTACTGAGAACTTTGTGTCTGAAGAAATGGTGATAAAGCTGAAGCTTAGGAGATTGCCTCACCCAGCTCCATATAAAGTCTCATGGCTTACTCAAGGTCAGCAGACAACTGTAGAAGAGCAGGCTTGGGTAGAATTCCAGATTGGTGGATATAAGGATAAGTTGTTGTTTGATATTACCAAGATGGATGCTTGCAACCTTTTGTTTGGTAGACCATGGCAGTATGATCTGAAGGCACAGCATGATGGTGTTAAAAACACCTATAAAATCACTAAAGATGGTATAGATGTAACACTATTCGCATTGAAGGAGAAAGAGGAGAAGTCTAAAGGAAAAGAGGTGAAGGTCATGCTGATGGAAGGCAAACAGTTCATGAAAGAAGTAGCAGCAGAAGGTGCAGTTGCATATGCCCTGATCCCCTGTATGAGTGTGAATAAGAAACAACAGCAAGAAGCCAAGAAGGAGAAGAAGCCAAGGTTGATAGACCCAGCTGTCCAAGAGTTATTGGATAAGTACAAAGGTGTTATCTCAGAAGGAATGCCAAGATCCCTACCACCTGTTAGAGATATCAGTCATTGCATAGACTTGATTCCAGGGTCTACACTTCCAAATAAAGCAGCTTATAAGCTTACCCCAGAACAGAATGCAGAAGTAGCCAGACAGATTGAAGAATTGATGAATTCAGGTCTGATTGGGAAGAGTTTGAGTCCATGTGCAGTACCAGCTGTACTAGCACCAAAGAAGGAAGGCACTTGGAGGCTTTGCACAGATTCCAGAGCCATCAACAAGATCACAATCAGGTATAGGTTTCCAATCCCCAGAATTGAGGATTTACTTGATTGTTTGGGAAGTGCTAAGTACTTTACCAAAATAGATTTGAAGAGTGGATACCATCAGATCAGGATTAGACCAGGTGATGAGTGGAAGACAGCATTCAAAACAAATGAAGGGTTATATGAATGGAAGGTTATGCCTTTTGGGTTGTCTAATGCCCCTAGTACTTTCATGAGGCTGATGAATGAGGTTCTAAAGGAATTCATTGGTAAGTTTGTCATAGTGTATTTAGATGACATTCTGATTTTCAGTAACACCAGAGAAGAACATCTCAGATATATAGAACTGGTTCTCAAGAGGTTACATGAAGAGAAGCTGATGATAAACTTGGACAAGTGTCTGTTCATGAAAAAGGAGATCACCTATTTAGGTTTTGTCATTTCACAAGGAAAGCTGCAGATGGATAAGGAGAAGGTGAGCGCCATATTGAATTGGCCAACTCCACAGACCATGAATGAAGTCAGAAGTTTCCATGGGTTAGCAACCTTCTACAGAAAGTTCATCAGAGGGTTCAGTCATATTTGTGCACCCATGCTGGATACCATCAAAGGAGGACAGAAGTGCAGGTTTGTTTGGACTCAAGGAGCAGATGATTCCTTTGAGGCATTGAAGAGGAAGGTGGCACAGCAGCCAGTCCTTGCACTTCCAGATTTCAACAAGATCTTTCAGGTAGAGTGTGATGCCAGTCACATGGCCATCGGAGCAGTACTCAGTCAAGAGGGTAGACCAATTGCATTTTTCAGTGAAAAGCTCAATGATGCTAAGAAAAGGTATTCATCATATGATCTGGAAATGTATGCTTTAGTTCAGTCCCTAAAGAAGTGGAGGCATTACCTGATGCCAAAGGAGTTCATAGTCTTCACAGATAATCAAGCTTTGAGTTTCATCAATAGTCAGGAGAAGCTGAACCACAGACATATGAAGTGGGTAGAGACCTTGCAGGCTTTCACTTTTACCTTGAAGCATAAGAAAGGGGTCAAAAACAAAGTTGCAGATGCTTTGAGCAGGAGAGTTCTCACCGTCAATCAGATTCAGTTAGAGAGTGTTGGTATTGATTCACTCAAGACCATGTATGAGTCTGATGCAGATTTTGGAGAAATATATCAGGTCTGTACTTCTTTTGGGGAGAGATACCATGCTGAGTTCTCTGAATTCCTGATCCAAGATGGATTGTTGTTCAAGGGTGGACAGTTGTGTATCCCAAGATGTTCCATGAGATTAAATATAATCAAGGAGAAACATTGTGGAGCAATGGCAGGTCATTTTGGTCTAGACAAGACTCTTGATCTGGTCAGGAGGCATTATTTCTGGCCTAAGTTGCAATCAGATGTCAGGAAATTTGTGGAGACATGTGTCATATGCCAGAAAGCTAAAGGCAGGTCAACTAATGCAGGGTTATATCAGCCCTTACCCATTCCTTCCAGACCGTGGGAAAGTATCAGTATGGATTTTGTTTTGGGTTTACCAAGGACCAGGAGAGGATTTGACAGTGTCTTTGTTGTAGTGGATAGATTCAGTAAAATGGCACATTTCTTGCCATGCAAAACCACTACTGATGCCTCATATATTGCAGATTTATTCTTCAGGGAGATTGTCAGAATTCATGGGTTGCCTTTGAGCATAGTTTCAGACAGAGATGTGAAGTTTGTGGGTCACTTCTGGAGAACCCTTTGGAGGAAACTGGGAACCAATTTGTCTTTTTCCTCTGCATATCATCCTCAAACGGATGGTCAGACTGAGGTAGTGAACCGTTCCTTGGGGAATCTACTTAGATGCTTGACAAAACAGCATGGAGAGAAGTGGGACAATATTCTGTCTCAAGCTGAGTTTTCATATAATGATACTGTCAACAGGAGCACAGGGAAATCGCCTTTTCAGGTAGTGTATGGAATGCATCCCAGGGGAATTTTGGAGTTGCGCGATCTACCTACAGCAGATCCTGTTAGTGCAGATGGAGAAGCTTTTGCTGAAGCCATCAAAGAAGTTCATGATCAGGTCAAGACCCAACTCCAGCAAACCACATTGAAATATAAGGAATATGCTGATAAGAAAAAGAAGGATGTTCAATTTGCTGTTGGAGATTTGGTTTGGGTTCACTTGAAGAAAGACAGGCTCCCTAAGGGGAAGTATACTAAGCTCATGCAAAAGAAAGTTGGACCATGTCAGATTTTGCAAAAGCATGGACAAAATGCTTATGAGATCCAACTCCCACCTGATCTCGGTTTGTCTCCTATCTTCAATGTATGTGATTTAACTCCATACAAGGCTAATCCAGATGCAGATCAGGATATCCTACAGGACACAGTTGCTGAAGACATTCCTCAACATGATCCCCCACAGTTACAGCAGGTTTTGGACACTAGAGTGGTCAAACAGACCAGGAACAAAAAGTACTTGGAGTACCTCGTCTCTTGGAAGGGACAGCCGAACTCTGAAGCCGTATGGATGACTGTAGAACAGATACAGAAACATGGTGCCGACCTTGATACTCTCATCTCAAGTGGACTTGAGATTTCTTCTTTTGGGGAGTATGGTGCAGGAGCACCCGCACATGATCAGGATATAGGTCCGCATGATGACATACATGATCAGGATATAGGATAATTATCAGTATGATGACAGGATAGCCTATTTTTAGTATGTTTGACTTTAGCATGTAATAAGGTCCATTGGACCGATGCTATGTATTAGATCAGCATAGGAGTATGTGTAGGCAGTTAGAGATCGGGATAAGGTTATCTGAGCTGTCCTCTCTCCCAGTCGCTTGGAAGCTCCCAGCCGCTGGGAAGTGAGTTGGTAGTACTCGAAGGATTTGTTATATATACCTTCGATCTGTTAGGGTTTAGATATATTGACAGTTCATATTGATATTGAGATTGATGTTGATAGATGTATTGGTGTTGAGTTGAGAGCAGTTCAGACATTGTGAATCTGTATTCAGGACTTTTGAATTTCAATTGAATAAGATCTCATCTTTTGCAGTATCTGGTTGTATCAGTTGTATCTGTGTTGATTTCCTTTCCGTTTGCAAGTAGATGGGTATTTTCAACCCTTCCACCGGTTGATCCTGCAAATCGGTGGAATGGTCCTGTATCATAGCTTAGGTTGCATTTGTGTTTTCTGTTTATGCATTGCATTGTTTAGGAGATCAGTTAGGAGTATGCTGTAAATCAGCCTAGCATCCTCATGTGCTAGGTATAGAAAGATAAACTGTTAGATTTTGGTGATCCGGCCCGGTCGTTACATTGTCTTGTGAAATAGAGCGGTTCTGAGTGTTTTACATGCAGCGGACGGATACATAGGAGTCTGCATGTGCGTTTCTAGCCGGAACAAGCCGCATCGTCATCTGCGAATGCATCGCCATTAGGATCGGGTCGTGAAGCTGTTGAAGTTTGCAAGTTGCAAGTGCATCAGGATGTTTTGAGTTGGATATATACTCAGTGTATATATCGCAGTCAGGATCATCTCTCGGAGGAGCTCAACATCCGCATATCGCTAACAGATGCGGGTGTGAAAGTTCAGTTTTTGTCTAAGTATTGAAGAGTTCATCAGGATGATGTGTGACGTCATCGTCATCAGGATATGACGTCATTGTCATCAGGATATTGAGCTATTCCCCTATGCATATTGATCCTGTCGTCGCTAAGGGTTTAGGTATCGGCGAAGGCTCTCGGCAGAAAGTTGTGAAACATCATCAGGAGGTGTATCGGCGTAGGCAGAAAGTTGTTAAGCATCATCAGGAGGTTCCAAGACAACCGGATAAATTAGATCATGATGCTGTTGCTTGTATCGTCGGGTAGCGGGGCATCGAAGGGAAGGTGTTAAGTTGTCGTCATCAGGATATCGGGAGCAACCGGATATTTGGATATCCTGCTGACGAAGGTGGTGTCGAATATCATGATGATGCCGCTTGTATTTGGCGCCCGATGAACAGTGCAACCGGAGGATGTTCGCGCCCGTTGATTATCATGATGATGTTGATAGGCGACAGGCGGAGGAGGTGAACAGTAGTCGGCAGGAGGATAATTGTGCCCGACCGAAATATGATGATGCTGTTGGTGTTTCTAGGAAATATGATGATGATGCTGAGCCGATAGACATTTTTATTAGGTTGTTTGTATTATTGGCAGCTCCTTCCTGTTAGTTAGCTTCCGTTGCGTTTCGCTCTACATCATCCAGACAGTCCTTGGCTCCACTGCCTCCATTAGGCATTGATCAGTGTCAACCATAAAGCACACTGAGTCTTTGTATTTTTCAACAAGAGACTGGGGAATTCTCTCTCTTGCTTGCATCATGCTCTGAAAGTTTTTGAAGTATCCCCATAGAGCTATATTTCTCGCTTTTGCATCCCCAAGTCCATGCAAATAGTCTCTTATCTGGACTGCAACAGGTTTGTCATTCTGCCATACCCATCCACTTGATCCGGGTAGCTCATTCATGAAGTAGAAGAATAGACATACAATAAGAGTACCATACTTAAAGGAATTCTTCTTATCCTTCTTGATTTTTTGTATATTTTCCATTAATTGGCTTAGCAGTAGTTCGCAGAGATCATATTCTGCATTCTTTCTTAGCATTTCATAGGCAGTGTATACTGCAGTTCCGGATACAGAATTCTCCCTGCTGGAGTGATAGATCTTGTATCCTATTATCATGGATGCATATTTGATATCCGGATCCGAAATATCTTCAATGGTCATTGCCCTCTTATCAAATTTTGATCCGGTGGCCTCAGTTACAATGTTGTTCTTGACAGATTTGAGGATAGGTATCCCTCCGGAAGAGTACAGACCAGTTACTGCTCTAATTGCCTCTTTTGTGATCTTGCAGGGTCTATCCAGCCATAGAAAGTTGTCATGCATCCTGCTCAGTACATACCGGACCCATTCATCTTCTTCAAAGCAGGGGAAATGAATAAATTGCTCAAATTGTTTCTTCTGGATATCCTTATACTCTGGTTTAAGCTCAAAAGCATTGTCTATCAGTTGCTTGTGATAGAGGTCTCTTAATTTGAATTCCCCAAATTCCTCAATGCTTGCATGTATGTAAACCCTAATGTCTTCAGTATGTAAAACTCCGTGAGGAACACTAGAGAAGGCTCTTAGTGGATCTACCTCCAATGATTTGTAGGGATGTTTCTTGAATGAGGGGCGAGGTCTATCAGAGATCTTAACTATGTTTGAAGTAGCCATTCTTCAAAGATTTGCAGTGAGGTAATGAAAAACGGAGAATACCTTATGCGCCTTTGACTTGCACGGAGTGACTGGATTGATTTCTTTATGCAATGACTTCGGCAGGAGATCCTTGGTGTGCTTGATGAATCTTGTTGCAGAGCTCCACTATTCGCTTCTTCTTGAGTGCAGAATGAGCAAATGACTTTTTGAGAAATCCCTTATATTGCTCCACGAACCCTAATATCTGTCTGCAATAAATGCTTCACCTACATTATTCCGGTTCGCCTTGTCTGGATAGCTTGGAGTATCCTGGATTAGTCCTGATCTGTGAATATCATCTGGATCTTTCAGTCATGAATAAATAGAGGTAACATATTACAAGAACATCCCAAACATTCTGTCCAATCCGCAGAACAAGATAGTGCACTTCCGGATCTCTTCGGACCCTTTTGTAATCCTTTGTCATACCGGAGCATCTCCCTGAACAGGTCTTATTTGATCGATCACAGCTTCTCCATAACTCCATGCGGACCTCTGAAAACTTGACTGAAGCATCTCAAGACTCATATCTGCAATCCCTTTAATCCGCATCTTGTGCCACATCCGGCATCACTTGTTTGGCTGGGGGAACAGGATTTTCTTTGAGTCTCCCCCTGAGCCTGAGCTCACTTTTTAATTTCCGGAAGAAATATCAGCACCAGAGTCTGGTGCGGATCCAACCTCTACATTTTCTGAACTTTTCTTCACCCAAATCTTGCTCATCTGATTCCTAACTTCATCCGCATTCATCTTTTGTTTACCCTTGTCTTGATTCTGATTATACACCGGACCTCTTTTGTCCTGATACTTGTTTCTGCAGACTTTAGCATTATGACCGGACCTATTGCAGATTTGGCAAATAACATTTCTTTGCATATTTGACTGATATCCTCTTGATCTGCATTGATTAGCCATATGACCTACTCTATTGCATGTGAAGCATCTACCTTTGAATGATTTGTTTACTTGCATAATTCTGCATTCATGGGATTTGTGTCCATACCTTTTGCAGCTGAAGCACTGTCCGGAGAAGGATGAATTAATCTGATTCATTCTCATTCTGCACTGATTAGCTTTGTGACCAAAGTGGTTGCAGCTGTGGCAGTATCCATTGAAGGATGGATATCTTTGAGCATTTGGCTGTCTTACCGGAGGTCTTCTAGGCCTGCTCCTTGGATTTTCTGATCCAAGATTCTTCTGACCGGATCCAGAGCTTTCTCCTTTCTCATATCCCAAACCATACTTGTCATCTGTCCTCTTTTGACTTCCAAGAAGAACTTCAAGTTGAGCAGAACTTATCTTGAATTTCTCTTTATATTCATTAGCTGTTTGAAGGTCTCTTTTGAGAGAGGCAATTTGATCCTCAAGTTTTTCTTCATTATCTTTGGCATCTTCAAGATCAGATTCAAGATGTCTGATAATCCTGTCCATCTGGTGGCATTCTTCTGATTTTTCTTTAAGAGATTGTCTTAGATTGTCTTCAGCCTTTCTTTTTTCTTCAATCTCTTGAGTAAACTTTATAGTTCCTGATTCCATTTCATGTCTTAACATAATGACTTCTTTTGATAACTTTTCACATAACTTGGTTTGCTCAGTCAATTCTTCATTTGTATTGCTTTCTTCACTTTGTCTTGCCAACTGTTGGAGCAGCTCCTTTCTCTTTTTCATAGAGAGACTTAATTTGTCTTTTAATTCTCTCATGAATTCATCAGCCTGTTTGAGTCTTTCCTTTAATTCACTGACTTCAGAATTTGACTGTTCAAGATCCTCAAGAGCAGTCTTGAGTTGCTCCCTTAAACCATATGCATCCATTTGAAATCCCAGATCTTCCTCAAGCTGTTAGGCTCTATTAGGAGGAACTTGGCTCTGATACCAATTGTTGATAACTGAGAGGGGGGGTGAATCAGTTATCCTAATTATTTCCCTTATTGAACTTTCTTTTTAATTGATGCAGCATAGAATCAAACACAAAAACATTAATCATGAAATAAGAAACACATGACACAGTATTTTTGACGTGGAAACCCTGTTAAGGGAGAAAACCACGGGGTGATTAACCCAAAATTATTCTCTGTTAGAAGAATAGGAAATTACAAAATGGCACTTGCCAATTAGGGCTCACTGCCCGAGCACACTGCTCACAAGAGGCCCACTGCCTACAAGAAGACACACTGTCTACAAAGTGATAAGAATCACAGTCTTGAACTGATTGGAAGCATCTACATATGCTGGAGTTCAGTTCCGGTTAGGCTCAGTACACTGATCTGCTGCACTTCATCTTTCCTCTGTTCTTTATTCTGCTATCTTTCACATACCGGATCCTTTTTGCTACCTCTGCTCTGTTCTGGACTTATTCGCATATATCTTCGCACCATCACTCCCTTCACAACTAAATCAATCCTCTATATATATCCGCACAAGTAATTTCATCACCTTTCTAGTCGGCATCCGGAACAGTCTAGTTTCTTACAAACTTTTGTTCTGTCGGCTGAATCCTTCCTCACCAAGCAATGCGGATCAAGCATATACTTGTAGATATCATTAATCATGTCGGCCAAACATGATTCATGCCTTCACAACCTCTATCATCAACAGTAACACATCTGGAAAGTAGTCTGATACTCTGTCAGTCAGTTCTTCCTCTGTTTTCACTGTCTCTCAGGAATCCGGTACTCAACTATTCATATCTTTTTCCTTGTCCATCACCGGAGGCTAAATCCTTGGAATATACCACTCAAGGTAGTCCTCTTGGCTTTCCCAAATCCGCACTGCACCAAGACACTTCCTCTGAGAGATCTGGACCAATCTGTCGGACCTTGCCACATGCTCTGTTCTTGTTCACCGGACCACAACATTCTTTATTCTGAATTCCGGTAGAGACACATCATGACTTGCGGATATGTGGGATGACCTTTGTTGCCATCAATGACAACAACCATGAATCCATATAGTGTCTCTTGCCAACAGGTTCTAGTATAGATCACATGGCAGAGGATGATGATGACGTAGATATAGAAGACACTGAGGCCGATGACGATGATGGTGATGATGATGATGATCATGATGGTGATGATGATGATGAGGTAGTTGCTCATAGTAGCCAGTGACATTCATAGATTGCATCATGGATAATTGTTGATATATCATTATGATGCCTCTTTTCATAGTCGCTAGCTATCATATGTATCATTTCCATAGCTTGTAGTGCCATATTAATGAGTTGTATCATAAATTTATGTATCATTTTGACTTATATCATCTGGACATGTATCATCTTGACTTGTATCATTTTGAGTTACGTAATTTATCATTTTTACTTATATCATTTGTACATGTATCATTTAGACATGTTATTGATCTAATGGCATAGTTGACTTTCACTTGTTTTAGTTATATATTGTGATGATCTTATCCATATTGACTTGTCAATTTATATATATTGAAAGTGGTCGATGATTTTTGGATGGATATTTATTACGTATGATGATTTTAATTTACTGCTTAGATGGATGTTATCAAATTCAATTAAATTTAGATATTTGACTCACTTGTTTTAATTATAGATGATGATCATGTTATAGTAATTATCTTGTTATTTAATCATATGAGTTAAATAATTAAATTACTTACATTATAATCATATGAGTTATTTAAGAGGCATGATATATTTAACTAATTAAATTGAAATAAAACATATTAAATTAATAAATGTAAGCAAAATAATAAGCATTTTTAGAAGCAACAAAAGACACAAAAATGGAAGCAAAATTGGAAGCAACAAGCAACATTATATTATAAGCAAAATTGAAAGTAAAATTGGAAGCAACAGTGGAAGCAAAACTGGAAGCAAAATTGGAAGCAAAACCAGATGCAAAATTGGAAGCAAAATCAGAAGTGAAACTGGAAGCAAAATCATAAGCAAAACCGGAAGCAAAATTGGAAGCAAAAGTGGAAGCAAAACTAGACGCAAAACTGGAAGCAAAACTGGAAGCAAATTTGGAAGCAAAATTGGAAGTAAAATTGGAAGTAAAACTGGAAGCAAAACTAGAAGCAAAATTGGAAGCAAAATTGGAAGAAAAACTAGAAGCAAAAGTGGAAGTAAACCTGGAAGCAAAACTGGAAGCGAAACCGGAAGCAAAACCAGAAGTAAAAGCGGAAGCCAAGCTGGAAGCAAAATTGGAAGCAACGATGGAAGCAAAATTGGAAGCAAAATTGGAAGCAAAACTGGAAGTAAAACTAGAAGCAAAACTAGAAGCAAACTTGGAAGCAACACAAGAAGCAAAACCAAAAGCAAAATCGGAAGCCAAACTAAAAGCAACAAAATCTGACGCTAAATCTGGCGTTAATCCTAGCATTAAAATCCAGCGCTAAAACCAGCACAAAACCCGATGTTATAATCAGTGCTAAACTTGACGCAATAGTGAGATGCTATTGGGCACTGGTTTTTGCGCCGGCAGAAGTGTCCAATTCATGGACTCAAATGCACTAAATTCTGGCACTATTTTAGGCGCTAATTGCCTCTTCTGTTGTAGTGATACAAGCATGCATACATGTACATGCATACATACCTACAAGCATACATATATACATCCATGAAACATACTTATGAAACTTGAACATAACTCATTCAAAGGAAAACATAATGTGAGCGCGTTATAATGCGCTCGCATTATATTGTGCTTTGGGAATCCCAAGCCTTAGGCTTGGGATTTGCTTTGGATTTCCAACCCAAAGGCTTGGAGTGCCTTTTCAACATCCACAGACATGTTTTTGCAAATTCTACAAGATTTCAAATAATTTTGTTCATGCTAACCCTTAGATTTGCGCATGTTTCAAGGTCAAACAAATCGAACACCTGGGTAATGTTAGGCTTTCTCTTAGCTATTTAACGATGTAATTTTTTTCACATTTTGACAATGTTAAGACTTTCATCTTTAATTTCTTTTGTTTGTATGTTTGTTTTTGGGCAAAAACCATTGTTTGGTCTTTTTTTCATTGTAAATTAACCATTCATTGAAATTTTAAAAAAATTACATATTTAGAAACTAGACTCCATTCTACACATATTAAAATAAATGATTTTCAATTAGTTTTCAAAATTTATAAGGGTAGCATGGCCAAAATTCTATTTTTAGGATATGTCCACTTTGAAAATTAGTAAAAAATTAAATATTCATCAAAAAGTTATCAGAAAAATCAGGCATAAACTACATGTTAGTTAATTTCTCACCAAAGCGATTCTAAAAATACCAAAAAGAATTTAACCTTTTGAGGGAGCCACAAAACATGCTATGTTATGTTTTTTTGATAGAAACAACACCAATTTCAGTGGCTCCCTCTTTTGAACCCCTTAATCTATACCATTTTTTAAAAATAGTAGTTTAAAAAGTAGACTCGGAGCACTACGAACATTGTTTTGGTTGCATCTCCAAATTTTGAGTGTAACTATGCTCAATTTCTCATCCAAGGCCAACATTTCCTGATTTTAGAAAAAAAGTGGCCACTTAAGACCCCTTTTTGGCCCCCCATCTTCTTGCACTTACCCATTTACAAACCCAAATATTTGCGTACAACAATAAATACAAAATGAATGTATTCATGACAAGATAAGAAGGATTCACCACATGACAAAATTCAACATTTACATAAAACTAAGTGTGTGCTTGTGAATTTGTGCCTTTCTTGAATTTGCAAAGACTAATCAGAATAACCCAAATATCAAACTATTATTTATTTTTATTTTAAGTGAACATCGATCTATTAGAATATGCAAATATTTAAGTAGACATGATCACAAATTACTTGGACATTGCTCCATTGCCAACCAAGCATCTATAACTTCAATAGAGATATCATTGGTCCCACTCTAGGAATAGCTCTACTGCTAGCCAACTGTTTATAGCTCCAATAAAGATACCTAAATCACCTAGGCATTGAGTTTTCATCATTTTTTTTGTTTCTTTTGATTTTATTTTTATTTTGCTTTTCTTTTCTCTTTCTCTTTTGCTTTTCTTTTCTATTTTTCTTTTCTTTTCTCTTTTCTTTTGTGCTCAATTATAGGAAATGAATCTTATTTCTAGGTTGGGGACCATGTTGGTAATCAAGAAAACAAAAATATTTCAAAATTTTCACTTAATATCTTGATCATGTTAACTAGTCCAAGCAAGCCCGTAAATTATTAATATGTACTTCATTTTAAGTTTCAATAAAATGTCATCATGTTGTCAAAATGGTTCATCAAAACCTATCAAAACATGAATGAACTTGCAGTGTATATGATTATTTCAAACATCAAATATGAATTGAAAACTAAACTTCCATCAAGAAATATTAGAGACAACCATAAACATAAACTCTATTAAAGTCATTTGCAAACAACCTTTTTTTATTCAATCTAATATGTACTCCTTACTTCCAAAACAAACTTGATTAAAGAAAAAATTGGAAAGAAAGATTGAGGAATGTACACATTAAAATGCAAATAAAATGAAAGATTTCAAACAACATTACAAAAAACCTTTAATCTACATTAACATGACCTTCAATTCAGCTAGAAACTGAAAAATCAAATGAATAAACAACACAAAGTTACCCATGATCCGATTCCTATTGCACCATGAGGGTGGATGTGCTCAGATGTTGATTGTGGTTGCTCAATTTGATAGCATGATGTAGAATATATTGATGATTGAAACGAACTTTGAATAGGTCAATTTATAGACCACCAGGAAGGAGGATCAATGGCAAGGATTTGATGAAAAATTGATGGCCAGGATTAAGTTGGTTGTAAGATCAAAGGTGGAGGATAAAAACTACTTCTAATTAATTTTTGGGATTTTGGGAGATGGTTAGAAATTAGTTAGGGTAGAAAATAAAAGAATTTTTAATTTCTTTTATTTATTTATGAGAGATAAAGGGGGATTTAATTAATGAAAATTAATTAAATCATGTGCATGAGGGCACATGGGGTATTAAGACTAGGAAATGGGTTAGGACTTAGGAAAAATGATTAGGTTTACGGATAAATGGGGATAATTAGGGATAATGATAGGATCAAGTCCTAATAATTGGGCCAATTAGGTAAATATGATAAATTAAAATGATTAGGGGATAATTGACTATTATTAAGACATTTAGGAGAATTTAGGGCAATCAGGGGACAATTGATCAAATTTAGAGGATAAATGGTCGATATAGGGGATTAGGACTTGATTGGGATAAAGTGGTCAATTTTAAGTGTCTACATTTTGCCCCTCTTTGATATGATGTTGCGATGTAATGTCATGTCAAAGAGGAATAAACTATAGATGGTGGAAAAATGGACGAGGCTTATAAAAAATGACGATGGGATGATGCCCCCTCGAGAGGATAGGTGAGCATGAAGTGTTGCAATTATGGGCCTAACTGGTGTTGTCATTGATGCCAACATACTCCTATTGCATTGATGTCAAGGATTGGATGAGCTGTGCTAAGGATATTGAGAAAATTAGTCCCATCAGAAATAAAGAACAGTGAAGATAGTGAAGATCTTTGAAGTGAAGATCCCAGCTAAGATGAAGATCAGAGGATACACATTAAAGGGTTTGTAGATATGTGTCTAAAGATGATTCAGTCAACATTTGAGAGGTCCGCATGAAGATTTGAAGAAATTATGGCCATATGAGTGAAATTAGATCTGGCAAGTGTTCAGAGCTGACAGAGTGACACAAATAGGTCCGGTGAGATCCAAAAATGCAATATCTTGTTCTACGGATTTGGTGGAGTGTTTAGGAAGCCAATGTGAATTGACAACTCAATTGGTTCGTGGTCTGGAGGTCTGCAAGCATTTATTCTAATATGACAGTGTTGACAAAATGTGTTCTTGAGGTTCCGGATGAAGATACGAATGATCTTAGTAAGCAAAAGTGGTGTGGATGTTCTTGGTGATTCAAGCAAGCTTGTGGAGGTCTCTAGATTGTGTCCAGTTCATGTTGGTGGTCCACTTTAAAGATTGAGCTTGTAATTGAAGATTTACTTCTAGGTGATGATGTTTTTCCTAATTATGGTTGATCGGATGATTTACACATCTTGCAGATGATCTTGAAGATGTTTTGTGAAGCATGACATGTTACTCAAAGAAGATTGAAGTCCCAGATATGTGTGGCCGATAGTGTGGTGATTCACATGAAGTCTTTTGTATAAGTCAAGCTGTATTTGTGTATTTGCTCTGTAATAAAATAAAGTATGTATTGTGCCGACTTTGATGACTATACCAAAGTTGATGTCTTGTATAAATAAGAGTTGTGAAGTCATTTCAAAGTATCGGTGAAGATGAGGAAGTGGTAGAGAGGAGAAGTGTGAAAAGCAGAGCAAAAGTATTGAGCTTAAATAAAACTGACTCAAGCATGGTGAAGATGCTAATCTTCAGTTCAAGTATGTAATATTTATTATTATTTTGTAGACAGTGTGTCTTCTGTAGGTAGTGGGCCTCTTGTGAGCAGTGTGCTCAGGCAGTGAGCTCTAATTGGCAAGTGCCATTTGTTCTTCCTATTCTTTTAATAGAGAATACAATCTTGCGTTAGTCACCCCGTGGTTTTTTCCTTAACCGAGTTTTCCACGTTAAAATCTTGGTGTCATATGTGTTAATGTGTTTCTTCTCTTGAATTACTACATTGTGCTTCCATGATTTATTTATTATTATGTTGTTAAATAACAAGAAGGATTTAAGTGTTTAAAGAAAAGAAATTTTTGGGACAATTGATTCACCCCCCCTCTCAGTTGGCTGTCTTAAATCAATAATTGGTATCAGAGCTAAGTTCCTCTAAAAGAGCTTAACCACTTGAGGAGATCCAGAATGTCTTCCTACAAGAAGGATAGTCCAAGGTTTGATGGAACTAATTACACTCTTTGGAAAAGCTGCATGGAATGTCACTTGCAATGTATGGGAATGCAATATTGGACCATGACTTTAAAGAAGTATGTTCCTCCAAAGAATGGTCTGATAAATGTAGATGAAATTAGAGATGCTGAAGATAAATTTTGAGCTAAAGAAGACTTACTAAGTGCCTTATCTGATTTAGAGCTGACAAATGTTATGGATTTAAAAATTGCATATGAGATTTGGGCAAAGCTAGAACTTCTGCATGAAGGAGACAAATATGTTAAATGTGCCAAGCTACAGAGTTTGAAAGGAAAATTCAAAAACTTGAAGATGAGAATATCACTACATTTATGCCAAAAGTAAATGAGCTTGTTTGTGGCATTAGGTGTGCTGGTGGAACCTTGGATGAAGATGAGATTGTTGCTAAAGTTCTTAGATCCCTACCTCCTGCTTACAAACGCAAGGTTGCTGCTATTGAAGAATTTAGATCTTTTTCAAATATCACAAGAGATCAATTGATTGGAAAATTGGCTGCATTTGAATTGGCTAAGTTTGGAGATGCACCCCCCAAGACTGAATCTGCATTCAAAGCTAGTTCCTCTGTAAAAGGTAAACAAAGGTATGATCCAGGAGATAACTCCTCAAAGAAACTATCATGGTATGAAAAAGCAAGAAAAGCTCTAGAAGAAGATGAGGTAGAAGCTTCTCAACTTGAAGCCCTTATTGCAAAAAGATTGCCAAGAGGATCTAGTAAGTATGAAGGAAAATTGCCTTTCAAATGTTTCAACTGCAACAAGATTGATCATTTTTCTTCAAGGTGTCTGAAAAGATTTTCAAGGACAAATCCAAATAAATCAAGATTCTAAAAGAAATGTTACTATGTTCATGAAGATGATGATGGAGTAACAGATGATGAATTAGAGACAGGAAACAAATCTGGAAGTGACTAGGTGTTTATTTCCATCAAGGAAGAAGATCCATTGCCCACTGAATCTATTAATCATAAACAGATAGAAAGAGCTCTAGCTGCTCAAATTGAAGAAAAGGATGAATGGGTCATTGATAGTGGATGCTCCCACCATATGACTAGTGACAAAAATAAGTTCATAGATCTGGAAAGATATGAAGGAGGAGTTGTAAAATTTGGTGATAATTCTACTAGCAGAGTCAGAGGCAGAGGAACTATCTCTTTTGATGGAAAGAACAAAACTAGTGATGTACTAGATGTTGAAGGTCTGAAGTACAATCTTCTGAGTATTGGACAGTTGATGGACAAAGACTATGATCTCTGATTCAAAAATGGAAAATGTAAGATCTTTGAAAGCTCTAGAACAAAGATTGCATCCGGTACTCAAACAAAAGGTAACATCTTCCACTTGGTTGGTACTAGCAAAAGTTGTTTATTTGTCCCAATTGATCAGAGTTGGTTGTGGCATAGGAGAATGTGTCATGTGAATTTTGATAATATCATTAAGATAAGCAAAACTCAAGCTATAACAGATCTTCCAAGACTCATGAAACCTACTAACAGTTTGTGCAAAGAATGTCAGTTGGGTAAGTAGAGGAAAGCCACATTCAAAAGTAAGGAACAATCTTCTACTAGATTGTTGGACTTAGTACATACTGATCTATGTGGACCAGCAAGAATTAGGAGTTTGCAAGGTGATAGATATTTCATGCTACTAATTGATGATCATTGATGTGGATGACTTTTCTAAAAGAGAAATCTGAAGCTCTTGAGAAATTCAAAATATTCAAGGCTATGGTAGAAAATGAAACCAAATTAAACATAAAGTGTCTTAGGTCTGACAGAGGTGGAGAATTCACATCTGGAGAGTTCATAAAATTCTGTGAGAAACATGGGATAAAAAGATAGTTATCTGCTCCAAGGACTCCATAGTAGAATGGAGTAGTGGAGAGAAAGAACCAGACCATCCATGAAGCATCCAGAACCATGATGATGGAAGCAAATGTTCCTCAGATCTATTGGAGATAAGTTGTAAGCACTGTTGTCTATACTCTTAATTGAGTACAAATCAGAAGCAATACTAGTAAGACCCCTTATGAACTCTGGTTTGGCATCACTCCCACTGTGAAGTATTTCAAAGTCTTTGGTAGCAATGTTACATTAAAAGAGATGAAGACCTTGGCAAATTTGATGCTAGAAGTGATGAATGAATATTCTTGGGTTATTCTACTCAAAGCAAAGCTTACTGGTGTTATAACAAGAGATTGGGAAAGATTATAGAAAGTACAAATGTGAAGGTTGATGAAGGCATTTAAAAACCCTCAAGGTTTTATGAATATGAAGAAGATGATTAGAATAATGTTTTGGTCTAAGAAGTTCAAGCCCCTTCTGAAATTTAGATCCAGACTAATCTAGAGAATCCTGGAATACAGGAAGAAGCTATAAGTTTGAATGAACCTGTCCAAGAAATAGAAGTGCAAGAAATTCCCAAAACTCCTAGGTATGTAAGACTAAATCATTCTAAGGACCAGATCATAGGTGATAAAAGCAAAGGTGTTCAAACAAGAAGAAAGATTGCTCATGACTTAGAAAAATATTGTCTGATCTCAAAGATTGAACCAAAAATAGTAAGTGAGGCATGCATTGATGAAAGCTGGACTAAAGTAATGGAGGAAGAGTTGATGTAGATTAAGAAAAATCACACTTGGGATCTTGTTCCCAGACCTAGAAACAAAAATGTGATTGGAACCAAATGGGTCTTTCGAAATAAACTAAATGAAGATGGTGAAGTAGTCAGAAACAAAGTCAGGTTGGTCCGCAAGGGTTATTCTCAAGTAGAAGGAGCTGATTTTGAAGAAACTTTTGCTCCGGTGGCAAGAATTGAAGTAGTCAGATTATTTCTTGCTTTTGCTACCTTCAAGGATTTCAAAGTATATCAGATGCATGTCAAGTCTGCCTTCCTGAATGTTGACTTGGAAGAAGAAGTATACATTGAGCAACCGGAAGGATTTCAATTGTTTGATCATGGTGATATGGTCTACAAGTTGAGGAAAGTACTGTATGGACTCAAACAAGCCCCAAGAGCCTGGTATGGAAGACTAGATAAACATCTTTTGAAGATTTGTTTCAACAAAGGTACTGCTGATAGTAACTTGTACTTCAAAATTGATCATGAAAATATCTTGATTGTTGAAGTATTTGTTGATGACATCATTTTTGGAGTAAGAGATAGTATGTGTAAGACTTTTGCAAATCAAATGAAAAGTGAATTTGAGATGTCTATGTTTGGGGAAATGAATTTCTTCTTGGGTCTGTAAATCACTCAAACAAAGAAAAAAATCTTCATATCACAGACCAAATATGTGAAAGAATTGTTGAAGAAATTTGGGATGGAAGACTCAAAACCAATGAATACTCCCATGGCAACCGGATGTAAACTGAGCAAAGATGATGAATCTCCTAAGACTGATAAGAAAAATTACAAGTCAATGATTTGAGGACTAGTGTATCTTACTCAAACTAGACCTGACATTATGAATGTCATTGGTCTTGTTGCCAGATTCCAAGCTGATCCTAGAGAATCTCATGTCATGGCAATCAAGAGAATTCTCAGATATCTAAAAGGAATAGTTGAGTATGGTTTATGGTATCCTAGGGATCATGATTTCTCTCTTCATGCATATACAGATGCAGATTGGGAAGGAGATGTGGATGACTGAAAGAGTACCAGTGGTGGTGCATTCTTTTTGGGGAAAAAATTGGTTTCTTGGATGAGCATGAAACAAGAGGCAATATCTCTGTCCATTGCAGAAGTAGAGTATATTGCAGTAGCAGGTAGTTGCACTTAAGTATTGTGGATGAAGCAAATGCTAAGAGACATCAGAGTGGAGTATGAGGAACCTATCACAATCTTTTGTGATAACTCAAGTGCAATAAATATATCAAAAAATCTGGTGTTGCATTCAAAGATAAAACATATATCCATCAAATTTCACTTTTTGAGAGAGCAGGTGAACAAGAGTGAAGTTAGATTGGAGTTTGTGCCCTCTAAGGATCAGATTGTAGACATTTTTACTAAACCTCTACTTAAGGATTCTTTTGAGTATCTCAGGGAGAAGTTAGGGGTTATTACTCCTCCAGTTCTGAATTAAGATGCACTAATGTGCATCAGTCTGGTAGATCTCACAGTCATATCTTGTGATCCGGATTGATGATAGGAAGTTACTACTCAGGGGGAGTAGTCTGTATGATTCTAATTGATGCAAGTATGTGCCCTTTGCCATTGATGTCAAAGGCAGAGAGAAGACATGTGAAAAACAAAAGTTGTTGCTAATTAAAGGGGGAGCAGTAAAGAAAGAGAAGACATATGAATGATTGTTATTGATAGGGGGAACTATGTCAGTCAGTGAGGAGAAGTTCTTGTCTTGATGGTTAAAATAGTTTTTCACATCATATGTTGCCATCAATGATAAAGGACTAGATTGTTGCAAGTATGGGCCTAACCGGTGTTGTCATTGATGTCAACATACTCCTGTTGCATTGATGTCAAGGATTGGATGAGCTGTGTGCTGAGGATATTGAGAAAATTAGTCCCATAAAAAATAGAGAAGAACAATGAAGACAGTGAAGCTCTTTGAAGTAAAGATCCCAGCTAAGATGAAGATTAGAGGATGCACATTAAAGGGTTTGTAGATATGTGTCTAAAGATGATCCAGTCAACATTTGAGAGGTCTGCATGGAGATTTGGAGAAATTATGGCCATATAAGTGTTTAGAGGTGACAGAGTGACACAAATAGGTCTGGTGAGATCCAGAAATGTAATATCTTGTTCTGCGGATTTGGTGGAGTGTTTAGGAAGCCAATATGAATTGACAACTCAATTGGTTCATGGTCTGGAGGTCCGCAAGCATTTATTCTAATATGACAGTATTTACAGAATGTGTTCTTAAGGTTTTGGATGAAGATGCGAATGATCTTAGTAAGCAGAAGTGGTGTGGATGTTCTTGGTGATTCAAGCAAGCTTGTGGATGTCTCTAGATTGTGTCCAGTTCGTGTTGGTGGTCCGCTTTAAAGATTGAGCTCGTAATTGAAGATTTACTTTCAGGTGATGATGTTCTTCCTAATTATGGCCAACCAGATGATTTACACATCTTGCAGATGATCTTGAAGATGTTATGTGAAGCATGGCATGTTATTCAAAGAAGATTGAAGTCCCAGATATGTGTGGCCGATAGTGTGGTGATTTGCATGAAGTCCTTTGTAATAATTCAAGCTGTATTTGTGTATTTACTTTATAATAAAATAAAGTATGTATTGTACTGACTTTGATGATTATCCCAAAGTCGATGTCTTGTATAAATAAGAGTTGTGAAGTCATTTCAAAGTATCAGTGAAGATGAGGAAGTGGTAGAGAGGAGAAGAGCGAAAAGCAGAGCATAAGTATTGAGCTTAAACGAAACTAACTCAAGCATGGTGAAGATGCTAATCTTCAGTTCAAGTATATAATATTTATTATTATTCTATAGACAGTGTGCCTCCTGTAGGTCGTGGGTCTCTTGTGAGCAGTGTGCTCAGGCAGTGAGCCCTAATTGGCAAGTGCCATTTGTTCTTCCTATTCTTTTAATAGAGAATACAATCTTGGGTTAGTCACCCTGTGGTTTTTCCCTTAACCAGGTTTTCCATGTTAAAATCTTGGTGTCATATGTGTTAATGTGTTTCTGCTCTTGAATTACTGCATTGTGCTTCCATGATTGATTTATTATTATGTTGTTAAATTATAAGAAGGATTTAAGTGTTTAAAGAAAAGAAAGTTTTGCGACAACTAATTCACCCCCCCTCTTAGTTGTCTATCTTAAATCAACATGAAGGACACTGGTAGGCTCTCAAAATGGATATAAAGGAAAGATGAGGCTAAGGGATAAGTTGAAAATGATGGAAAAAAGGATCGTCATGCTGAGTCGGTATGAGCAACCTGATGTTTGATATAGCACTTGACATTATGCCCCATGATATAGAGATCAAGGTGACGATGTGTCAAATGCATTAAAGGATTAAAGTTGCAAGAAAGCATATGGTGATGGCACCATGATATGAAAGACCATGATGATGTTGTGGCAAGTATGTGACTAGGACTAATACAGATGCAAGACAAGAATGATAACACACACACAACAAGCAAAGCAAGCAAGCATGCACAAAAATGATTCAAAAACAAAAACAAACACAAAGTTTCCCCTAATCAAGCTGAAAATTAATGATGATGATGATAGCATTGTTGATGTGGGAATGATATATCCTAAGAACAATGCAAAGATTGGGAAGGATATATCCCAAGGATGATGATGATTGATTGGATTGGGTTGATTAAGATTTGTAGCAAGGCTGGGAATAAGATGGATGCTCTAGAATGATAGGATAGAAGATCATGATTGGGATTATTGCATTAGAGTGCTTGGGATAAGGATTTTCTTGGATTTCTTTGGATGATTGTAATAGATTGCTTTCAATGGGATTACACTACATCTGGATATGATTGTGGTCTCCATATGATAACTAGTGACAAGGGAGCACGAAGTGTAGAAACAAGGATCTAAAAGTTGGTTGATTTAGGCTAATGAACTTATTGGATTGTATGAATGATTTAATGGATAATGAATGGAAAAGGAGGAGCATTGATAGATGGATGGGTGAAGGGATTAGTGATAAGAAAGATGAATGGAAGGATATAGGATGTAACCTCCAAGGACTATGTCACAAATGAATAACATGCCCCTACTCTGCAAATGTCATTTAGGATATTGGACAAAAGGATATAGCGAATTGCATAGGATATAACAAGAGGGTTTGAAAATATATTGCAAAAAGGATTGGCTATGTCAAGCATTTATCAAAGCATGTATCAAAATCATGCCCTAGTCCTTATCAAGATCAAGGTTATTATCAAGATCCAAGTTGAGAAGGAGGGATGACGAAAGGGAATGATAGTGAGGAAATATGGATATGATGAGTTAGGATGATAAGGGATATGCTGGTATAGGATATATGAGATAACCTACCCCCAAGTACAATTTTCATCGACAATCTATTTACACATGACACCTACGAAGGAGTTTTCATCATGAGACTTAACCAAGGCACCATGGAAATGGTTTTCACCATTGGATGAATGATTTCTCTTTACTATTTTGATTTTTTCTAATTTTTTTGTTTTTTCATTTTTTTAATTTTTTTTTGACTTTTTGTGATTTTTTAACAATGATAACTTGATACTCAAAGGGTCCTCATGTATCCCTATTTGTTTGAAGTGGGTAATGTAGACGCACTTGTCATAACATGCTAGTAATGTCCTACTTGAAGTAATTGCTTTGTGAGGATTAAAGCACTCGTGTACAATCTTGTGATGTTTGTGTGATCTTCATTAATAACTAAGTTGGCCTTGTCCAAATGATTACATTTTGATATAGAACTATTATAGCCCTTATAGTGAAGTATTGCTGCCACAACATGATAGATTTGGGAGTTGGATTTCTTGGATTTGAGATGTGATTTTGTATGTGTATGAGGGATATTGGATGCAAGATTAGGTGATTGCGATACAGTCGATTTGGATGAATAAGTTGGCGATGTAGATGGGTTTGAAATATTTTTGACTCGCCAAACTTGAGCTGGTGGATTATGAAATTTGGATTTAGCATTATGATGTGTATATGTGGAACTAAGATGGTGAGTAGGACCAATACTCTTGTATAGATTATAAGGTGGTAGACACCTGTTATAGGCAAGGCGTGTATTTTGATTTTTATAGCTTTGATAGCTCATGGTATTTGGAAGATTTACCTTATTTGATTTTCTTAGTTTTGATTTGGGACCCATATTTCTTTTATATGCTTTCCTTGATTTTTGACTTCATATGCTTTTGATGCTTGATTTGAAGCTTTTTCTTTGTATGCACTATGATTTTGTTGCTCCTAATTGAGGGATGAAAGATATGGAGGATAAAAGTTGTTGGTAGAGATGGTGGAAGTGGAAGTGGAAGGATTGTCGAGATTATTGACAACAAGTTTAGTGCATGGGCTACAAATGGTCCCGATCTTGATGCTCTCATTGGATGAGGTTTCCCTAGTGATCTTAGAAGTATCACTAACACTATTAGATTTATAAGATAATTATATTCCAATACGTTGACTATGTTTGATGTGGATTGGGATAGGTTCTAGGACTCCTTGCTAAAAAGGGTCCAATCCTTTTCCATGGTAATTCATTTTTTGACATATCTTGTTCACGATAGGATACTTGTCTTTGAAACATGATGCAAGGTCCTCAGTATTTTGCTGAGAGTAGTTAGAATATTCTATTGTCTCTTCTATGAGTAAATTTGTCTTGATAAAGATAGTAGATCCTATTTGATGGGATTCTAGTACTGTCTCATCATGTAGACTCTTTGTACCTTGATCATCATGTACACTTGTAGTTTTATGATTATTATTTGTGATTTCCATTCCTTGATCATTTGAATGCTCAATGTATCCATTATGACTTGTGTTTATTCATGCTTGATATCAGTAGGATCTTGACTGCAACTATGCTCATTGGGATCCATATTTGAGATATGATCCAAGTGATTTGTTTGATTGTCTATGTTTTCTTGGGGACTAAGTGTCTCATCATAGGATATGGATGTTTTAGTTGGATATTTGATAGGGCTAGTTGGATATGTGATAGGATTGTTTAGGCTTTTATGATTATGGATATCATAAAGTTCAAGGAGAGGACCGACTTGGTTTTCTAGATCATGGATATCATAAAGTTCAAGGAGGGGATCAATTTAGTTTTCTAGATCATAGCTATGATCATGATCATAAATGGGAGTGGCTTGGCTAGTTTGTTCTTAGATAAATGGGATAACTTGAGCTTGAGTATCTTGATTAACTTGATCTTGATTTAGTTGAGTACATGTTCAATCTTGCTTTAGATTTGACTCTTGACACAACTCTTGAGTTTGGAGGAATATAGAGGTTTCTTGAATAGGCTTGGTAGTATTTGGATCATAGACATCATGGTTGCATAATGGATTACAACTTAGTCTTATGGTAAGGGACTCTTGAATAGGCCTGATAGGTAGTGATAATGGTTCATTGTTAACATGAGACTCTTGCAGAGATTGGATGGACATAGGATTGCATGATGGTGTTGTATAGGTAGTCATGACATCAGAAGGTTCTTTTTTGTACTTTAAAGACTTAGGATTGACCATATCTTCACATGTTGGTACTTTCTCATGGATGGGTATATTACTTGGATTTAGATCGCATGGTGTTATTTGTTAGATAGGCATGCTAGTAAGAGACTTTTGGATAATTTTGGCATAGGTATGCTTATGGACTGGGGGCTTTCTAATTTCATTTTCTTCCTTTGATAATAGTCATCAGATGAAATTTGAAAAGGATGATTTGGGTGTAGTGGATTTGGATTGTGAATTCATGTCTTGGATGTATGGATGGTTGAGTTGATGGGATGAGCTAGGGTATAAGAATGAGGGTGAGGGATTTTCATAGGATGATGAGGAAGATATGGAGTATGGAAACATAGAATGGACATAAGGACCTTGTCCTAAACTAGTGATTTCCTTGTTGAAGGCATCATAAGGAGGGTCACTAAACAAATGTTTAGGATTGACATGATAACTAGACTTAAGATAATCACTAGATAAATGTTTGGAAATGGTATGATAGCTAGTGTTAAGATTTTGAATGCAAGGATCTTTTATGAGTGTGGAAAGCTTGTGATCAATTATCTCATCATCAAATCTATTGTTATTGAGATATTCATCATGATCCACAAGACTATAATTATCATCATCAACAAGTTGAGGACCACGTTTAATTGTGATTTTGGGCTTGAAATTGTCTTTACTAATAGTTGTAGGACTAGGAGTTTTGATTTGCATGATAAAGTTTTCAAACCAAGGATCCTTATTATGCATTATGAAGGACTACAAGGTATTTGGATGCAACTAGGAGCTAGGATGCAAATTTGGACTTGGTATGAGACTAAGATGGACTTCACACAAGATGAGTGTAAAATAGTGACTTGGCTAATGAGATTTGGGAAGATTTCAACTTTGTTGCAAAATAGAACTGGATCTTGGTCTATGCAAAAGTGGGATGATTGTAGTAGATTGCAAGCCTATGATATGGATGTGTGCAAGGATTTGTTTGCAAGAAGTTGACTAAAAGTGGATTGATAAGAAACAAGAAGACACGATGGTTGACTGACGTTTCAAGGTGAGAAAGGCTTATTGGATTTCACTACTTTTACACAAAGAAGACACACCAAACACTTGATTACAAACCTAAAATTAGTCAAGTAGGTGTGATGTATCTTTTGGATCTCATGAAATGGTTGTGGGTCAACCCCAACTCAAAATAGAGGAGAGATTCCCACCCCCATTAATACCATAATGCTATAACTTAGATAGATAGGGAATATATGGTCTTGGACCACTATATACCCCTTACCTTGGATACTTTCGTCCTACCCAAAGTAGCCCCTATCTCAAGTATAACGGTATGTGTGAGTGTCCTCCCCTCCTACTGCAGTGGTGCACTAGAAGATATGATGGCTGATGGTCTTAATATAGGTTTGACAAGACTTCTAAGGAGTCCCCTATATATGTAAGGTATGTGGGGTCCAAGTCTATGAACACTAGCCCATTGAAGGGATGTGATATAAGCAATTAAGCAAACACCACTTCACCTTGTGTCTGGAATGATCTGGGGCCCCAAGGTTGTCCCAATGACTATGTGACTAGATTGAGGTACAACTTGTGCTCTCCCCCCTTTGATATACCCCACCAGAACACGTGGTTGAGGTCATCCCTAGGGGTGATGAAATCCACTAGCAAGCCTCCTAAAGGGAAGGAATACTATTCAATTTCGATCTCCAAGATTGTACGAAACACAAGGAGAGAGCATACGTGAGATAGCACCCTGGGATTGAACAAATAACAAAAAGGGAAATGATGGAATTTTGATTCCCAAGATCACTCAAGAGTGCGAGGAGAGATCATACATCTACTAAAGATCTCAAAAACATGGTGCAACAAACAAGTTCTTTCCCAACTATTCTAATTTAGTGTGACTAAGCTAGTGGAGAAAATTAAGTCTTTGACTACGGTGCTGCAGAAAATAGTTAGTAGTTTGGAAAATTTTGTCTTGGACAAATGTAAGGCTACAAGAAAAGTGCTAGTAGTTTGCAAAATTTTGTCTTGGAAAAATCTAAGGTTGCAAGAAAAGTGTTAGTACAAAACAATAAATCTTGCAAAAAACCAAACAAAACATTAAATACATAACAAAAAGTTATATATGTTTGATGTTTCAAAACAAAAAGGTTGACTTTGAGACAAGTAATTGCAAATGTGAGATGATTCTTGGAACTTGGTTCACATCATTGTGAAGAGATTGAAGATAGCTTTCCAATTCCTACAAAATCATGACAATCTAATAAAAAGTGAGAAAGTTGTGATAGTTTGAAAAAAAATAGCCTCCAAGGGCTAAAAATGTGCACTTTGATGATTTGCAAACTTTGTATTTGGTAATTAACAAACTCTAATTTTTTCAAGGACTAATTACGTTTGGATGGTTTGTCTGGTAGCTATTTGTGAAAAAAAATGTTACCTCTGGTGTTTTGTATTAAGTTTAAAGGAAAAACAAATGCCAATGTTCGCAAGAGTTGTTATGTGTGACAAATTTTATAACAATCAAACTCTTGTGATCAACACTAAATGCTAAAAAAATTTGGGTCAATGTTGGCATGGAAGTTAACCACTGTGTGATTTTGTTTAAATGGTTTACTTATCATTCACATGTCAAACTAGCAACTGGCGATCACTATTGAAGGTATCCGATGCGATGTAGGCAACTATGATTTATAACCTGCAATGACAAACATTAAACATTCAATGACATTAATCCTCAAATACAAATTGTTAATAGTTCATGATTATTGTTTGGAATGAAGATTAGATGCCAAAAAAACTTTAAAACTATATATTAAAGATCACAACATTAAAGGTTTCAGTATAAAATTCACACTTAACCAGTAAAGTGTTAACATTTCCATCAACCTTTGTGCCACCATTCGACAATAAAGACAAATTAATCTGTAAATGAACCCTATTATAATGTGTTAGCTTACAAGTCTAACCTAAAAAGCATTCCCCAAGAAATAACATATGTATTTAACTTTTTACTGGTTAAACGTGGGATACAAATAGTTTTCAATCTATTCTTCTACCAACTATAATATAATACTGCAAGGCTAATGTACAACACATGCAAATAAACATCCAAATGGCTAGCTATAATCAACTAGGCCATGAAAAATTTAGGACAATGATTGATATACTGGTACTTGCACCCATAGGAGGTTCAAGGAATATGCCGATAGTGTCACACCCCAAATTTTGACTAGGTTTTAATTTTTACTTGCACATAATTAGTAGTTGATTATGCATGAATTAATGATTTGACGTTAAGTGAAAATGTCAAGAAAAATCAATGATATCATGAGTTTATGTCTATATGAATATAATTTAGACATGTGATTATAAGATTTTATGATTATTTATTCATAAGGTTTATGAATTTACTAACGATGTACTAATATCAGTTTGGTGATTGCAAGTTGTAACCAGGAAAATAGGTTTTCCACCCTCCGAGAAAAGAGAGGGAGAGGATCATCAAAGAGAAGAGAATAGACGTATGGATAAGAACATGTTGTTTCCATCTAAGTTTCATGCTTTCATAATTTAGTGAACCCTCTTTGAGTTTGGTAAGTTATGTTCGACTCATTTAGTCTAAGTCTTGTTTCGACTTGATAATCATCAATTTGTTGTTAAGATCCATTAGCATAGGTTTTGTCAAGAACTAAGTCAGGAAATTATGACCATAAAAAAGGAATGGCTGATAGTCGTTAGTTCTTATATGATATGAATATAGATTATATTCAAAAGAAAATAATTATTAGTTGTTAAACTATTTCATTATTGGTAATTTCTGGTTGAAATTCCATTATGATAACCTATCTATTTTGGCATTTATGCAAGATTGAGAGGGGGAGAATACCTTGACCCCATTCTCATATCTTGTCGACTGATAAAAACAACATTAGTATACATTGTATATGTTGCAAGTATGGGCCTAATCGGTGTTGTCATTGATGTCAACATACTCTTGTTGCATTAATGATAAGGATTGGATGAGCTGTGTGCTGGGGATATTGAGAAAATTAGTCTCAATCAGGAACAATGAAGATCAGTGGTGACAGTAAGGTAAAAGTTCAAGATAGGATGAGTATCAGAGGATGCAGTTTAAAGCGTTTGTAGATATGTGTCTTAAGGTGGTCTAGTAGAGATTTTAGAGGTCCGCATGAAGATCTGAAGAAGTTGTGGCCGCTCAAGTAAAACTGGTTCTGGTAGATGTTCAGTGGTGACAGAGTATTACAGATAGGTTTGGTGAGATCTGGAAATGCATTATCCTGTTCTACAGATTTGAGGGAGTTTTGAGGAAGTCTTTGTGAAGTATCAACTCGATTGGTTCATGGTTTGAAGGTCCGCAAGCATCTATTCCTTTGTGACAGTAATGACAAACTATGTTCTTGAGGTTCCAGATGAAGGGGAGAAGGATTTCAGTAAGCAGATGAAGTGTGGATGTTCTTGATGATTCAGGTAAGCTTGTGGAGGTCTTTGGATTGTGCTCAGTTCGTGTTGGTGATCCACATTGAAGTTAGAGCTTGCAATTAAGAAATCTTCTGGATGATGGTGTTCTTTCTAAGATTGGCTGACTAGATGAGTTACACATTTTGCGGATGTTCTTGTTGATGTTTGCCAACTTAGATGATCATTCCTAAGTTGATGTCTTGTATAAATAAGGGATTGCGAAGTCATTTCAAAGTTGTCCTCGTGGAGATGAGAGTGAGGTAGCGAGGAGAAGAGTGAAAGGCAGAGCAGAAGTGTTGGGCTTAAATGGAACTGATTCAAGCATGGTGAAGATGCTATTTTCTAGTTCAAGTAGTTGATACTTATTATTTTGTAGATAGTGTGTCTCTTGTAGGCAGTGAGCCTCTTGTGAGCAGTGTGCTTAGGTAGTGAGCCCTAATTGGCATGTGCCATTTGTTCTTTCTATTCTTCTAACAGAGAATACAATCTTGGGTTAATCACCCCATGGTTTTTCCCTTAACCGGGTTTTCCAAGTCAAAATCTTGGTGTCTCATGTGTTGATGTGTTTATACTCTTGATTCATTGCATTATGTTTCCATGATTGATTTATTATACTACTGTTGAATTACAAAGTGAAGTTAAGTCTTTAATTGGAAGAAAGTTTTAGACAACTGATTCACCCCCTCTCTCAGTTGTCTGCTTTAAGTCTAACAGTATATACAAAGATTGTGTTGATATATATATATATATATATAAAGTATAAACTTATACTTGGTAGATGTTGAATTTTTAGAGGGTATGTAGTAAAATTGCAATTTAATGCCAACTACTACGTGACCTTATGGACACTTAAATTATTTTACTCCATGATGGATTTGAGAGTATGGAGGAGTGTTTCAAACTATTTGAGAAGTCATCTTTAATGACCATTAACCTTTGTATTATTGGCATGCCACCATAGAGAGATTTTATAGGCTTGATTTCAGGAAGATAAACCTTGGGGTTGGAGTGGAATAAAGCCTTTTAAAAGGATATGAGGAGATAGGAAGATATGTATGTGAATATAGGTCTTAGCAGTGCGGAGAGCTCAGTTATCATATTGTATCTATAGAGAGTGATAGAGCTCTGAGATATTGAATACTCATGGGGATAACACTGAGAGTGAACTCAATTATCATATCCACAAAAACATGATCTTGAGCATATGTAGAAGAAAGTCTATTGCACAAGAAAGCATATCATAGTTTGGGTAGAAAGGAATAAACTAGTTCAAGTTTGGAAACCATCGACAAAGAGGTATGGTCATCACGTTATGCTATTATCTCATTCTTAATCTATGAATAGTTATATTCAATATTAGTTTCTAGATATGTCTTATGTAGAGTAAAGTATTTAGCATTATCCAAACAGTGATCTAGTGATCATAGAAACTAAGCTAGCCTTGTTATGTGGAAAGTAAAATTATTTTCTTTAGTTTTGAAACTGCACTCTATTTGTAAAAGGCATGGAGACCAATTTTTGGATAAGAATTATTGCCTTCAATGATAGTTTGTAAACCATAGTATTTAAACATTTCAAAGTTGTTAACAATGGGATTCCTAAGCATTTATACTTTTTTGTGCCTTTGTGTTGTATCTGCAATCCTTGGCAAAACTAAGTTGCTTATTAAGTAGGAAACATAGTAAATGTTATGATTATATTTGATCTTATTAGAGACTTTGGTGTGTAGCAAACTTATCCTTCAACCTTGTTTACTCAAGCTATTTTTTTTTCTATTAGCTAATAAGACATTATTATGAGCCCATAGCTATCATGCAAATGCACAGGAAAGACAAAAATTAAGTTTTCATTTTAGAACACGAGGTACTATGATCATCTTCTATTAAAGTCATTGTATTATAACTAAGTCAAGTTATGTGCATAGTGCTAAGATTTGAATTTTGTGAGAACTCTATTTTAGACTTAGGAGTCAAGACCAGTGAGTTTAGATAGAGATGGTTTTATATCTCAAATGTTTTTATATGTACGAGTTTTATTGATTATAATCATAAGATTTTGTGATAGATGTTTTCTTATTTTAGAGTATATAGAAAAAATATTGATATCATTAGAAAAAATCTAAGGAGAGTGATATGTTATCACTTTTGCATTCAATAACAATGATAAGTATAGTCATGATATTCAAAGGATATCATACATGAGTTCACAATCTATTCTATAACAAAAGACGATGAACTTAGGAAGACCGATAAGGTTGAAAGTATTGTACTATAATTATTGTAGACTCACACCTATCTAGGTTATAAGATTGAACTTACTCAAGAGTATTTATGTTAATGATTAAGATCTTATATACATGAGGATAGAGACTCGTGTTCTATGTTTTATGAAGAACGTGAATTTGAATAGGGTCCAAGTGGTCTAGAGAAGACTAGAGGATATTATAATCATGTTATATTATTATACATTCTTATCTTTAGATAACAAGAGTTTTGATATTACAATATATTGGGTTAGAGAAGTTAAAACCCTAGAATCAACCCAGAAGGGTTTAGAAAACTTAAATTGCTCAAGTTGCTTATGACTTTGTTTTAGTCTATTGTATATTATGGTCGACAATAAATGGTTGAAAAACCATAGTTCAAGACAATATAAATTAGAAAAGAGTCTAAGTAGTACTTTGATAAAATTAAATGATTTCTTAATAGAATCAAAACTTGACATATAACACAAGAGTTCTTAATTTTGAGTCTTTGAGTAGAATGACAGGAAGTCATAGACCTTGATATTTGCAAGAATGCAACTAGGGACTCTTTGCAAAGTCAAAATCATATAAACTTACATATTGTGTATATATATCCTATATTAAGGATTAAATTCTAAGTCAGATTGACTAGGATTTGAGTTTAGTCAAGACAATTCATGTCTAGAGTTACTAGTAAAAAAAATCAAACTGTAGGATGAGATAGTTTCCAAGTCAAGTTAAAGGTGTGTGAAAACATGACTATATTTATTGTAAACATCTATTTATATAGAAACTTTGGCCAAAGTGATGCATTTGTATCTACATGCATTAGTTAGTTTGCCATGTCTAAAATGTGTAACCTATTAGAGTGATCGTACTTAGCTAGAAGATTGTCTAGAGTCATATGGTCAATTGAGTTATGTAAGACACAACACTAGAAATCAAATGGCAACCTATTGGTTCTTTATGTCTATACTATTCATGAAGGGTAGGGCCACTTCTAGGAAGGAAGGTGTGCAAGGGACCGTGGGTCTATGGTTGGAGGTAAAGCATTCAGATGATGCTCTCCCTTTGTAGCAGAAAGCTAACTAAGACTTGAGTGATAGATATCAAGATTCTAGAAGCAGTAATCTTTATGTTATGTATTATGATTGGAAAACTTATTGTTTTGTATGAAAAAGGTGAATGATGACAACTAGGATGCACACTAGATCAAACCCTTTTCCATATAACATTCAAGGACAAGACCAAGCCAAATCACTACCAAATGAAGGTGGAATAAGCTACAGATCTTGTACTAAGGCATGCTATAGAGGAATGAGATTTAATTTAGCCTTTTAATCAAACCCCAGGTCAATAATGCTTGAAACCCTAGTTCTACAATGATCATCTTATAAAAAAATAAATACAACATACTAGAATCCAATTACACAGGGATAATCAGGAAGATGATAGAACCTATATCCTAAAAGCAGAGGTGTTGGAGGACTAATTTGAGACCGCCCAAGTCCTGATTGAAGAAATCTGCAAGAATTGTAAATTAGAAGGATGTTGTAAATATTGCTCTGATGTCAGATCTAAAGTCAGAAAGGGAAAAAACACTAGGGCACCATTGCCCAAGTCTTGGATAGAGGAATGTTCTGTAACTATTGTTGGATCTTGAAACCCTAATCTTTAATCAATCTTCCTCTATCTTCACATTCTCTGGATCTCAGTCCTATAACCTGCATAGAAGAAGATAGAAATGGGTTTGAGGGTTATGGTGTTTAGGGACTTGCCTCAACCAAATCCTAGGATAGCATTGAAGCTTCCCAACACCATTGATTGATAGAGAGTGCGCGCCCTTGTGGGGGCAGAGGTTGAAAACAATAATAATGATGAATCAAATGATGATAAAAAACAATGATATCACCTATGTGATGATCCCTTAGAATGATGAAGATCCTTCAACTCCTAAGGTGGATAGATGATAGCTTCATGCCTATAATAAACACACAATAAAAACACACAAATATGCTCTAGAATCACAATAAATGCTCTTGCTTTCTTTTCTTCAATACCTCAAGTTAGCTATCTTTATCTTGCTTACAAATGAACTCAAAAAAACACTTATATATGCTTTCCCTCTCACAATCATGAAATCAAACCAAAAGAGACAACAAGGAGAAACCTTTTGAAAGGTCCCAGGCCGACATAAACTTAATTTTGCCTCAACCAATTAGGAGGGACATGGGCGGTGGCACCCAAGTCTTTTGACTCCTTTTGGGTTTGGGATAACTAAAGGGCCCCTTATTCCAATTTTACATTTGTGTCAGGCAATTTTGCATCAGGATGAACATTTAGAATGTATAATGTAATCATAGGGACCTAGGAGCTAAACAAGGAGGTAAAAAGACATGTGGACACTTTTTACTCCATAAAACTTATTTATCTTGCCAAGTGCAAATTATTTGTAAATGTAAAGTGATATGATTTCACTATGATTTTATCTTTGAATATATTGTATTTTCAAGGTTGAAAAATATCCAGAAAAGATATGCGTTTAATTTAATGTGATTATGTAAATGTAAAAAAAAAAAAACTTTCATGTTTAACATGTTCATTTACTTTCTTAGTAAATTGTTTTGGTAATTCAAAGTAATATGAGATGGCATGTTACATTGTTGGCCATATGTGTGTCATTGATGTCAACATAGCAGCATACATTGATGCCAACATAGCATTTACTAATGTCAACACTATCATAAGAGTACGAGACTAGTCATGGTTGGATCTCATTCTCTTAAGAAAGAGAAAGCTCTTCATTAGAAATCCTAAAAGTTACATTCCTAATCAAAGCAGAGTTGAGCTTGAAGCCTGATCAATATGATATAGAAGAATCAAGTTGTGTTTCTGATGCTGAGGATGTGTTCCTATTTTGAAGCATGTTGTATGATCATCCCTAGTGATACTGTGTTGTATATTGTGATGTAAAGAAGACTTGGCTTCCAGAAGAAGGTTGAAGAAAGTGTGGGTGCTGTGAACATGTTTCTAGCATGACAATGGAATGCTCTGCATTCCTATAATTTTGAAGATATAGTTTTGCAGTTCAAGAGTTAAGTTGAGTATGATGTAAATATGCTAAATCCTAAGTTTTAGAGTGTTTTCTCTTCGCTAGTGAATGATATAAATTACTGAGTTCGGGTTCAGGCTCTGACAATGTAATGTGATGTTGAAAGGTGAATGGAATGCTCTACATTCCTTCGTGTTTGCAAATATGGCTATGTGGTTCTGGATATGTATTTCAAAGGTGGTAAATGTGTTGTTTCCAAAATTCTAGACCATCATTCCCTCCGCAGTGGAAGTTATGATTGATAAAGTACCGGTACGTGCTCTAACTAAATGAAGTTGTATTGAAGACTCACTAGAATGCTCTGCATTCCTCTGGAAGTAAATGATTGACCTTGTAGTTTTGTGAATATGTTCTTGAATGTGTATTTCATGTTTCTTTCCTATTTCAATCTTCTTGGTGGTCCACAGCTTAGTTTTTCAATTGACAGCATGTTGCAGTATGTTCCAGCTAACAATGTGCTTTCAGAGTTAATGATTGAAGGTATGTGGCACAATTCTTTGATGTGCGGTGGCAAAGAAGTGTTTGGGGATATTGTATGAGTCATGTGGACTCATATAGAAGAGTTTAACAAAGATTTTTCTTGTTTCTAGTACTGCACAAGGTTCTCTAGTTGATATAGCCGTTACTCTTCAACTTTTCATGAGCTTACCTTAAAGCTGTCCTATTTTCAAATGAGCGGAGTGTGTGGAGGTAATTCCTTGATGTTTAAAGCTGCAAAGTATGTTTTGGACTTGGTTAAGAAAGTGTTGGGGTATGCAAGGCTTGAGTCTTCTATTGGTGTAACGTGTTGTCTTAATTAGACCTATCTCCTACATGCCTCATATTGTGTATTGTATGGACGACCTGTAAATATATTTTTCATGTTTAATCTAGCCGAAAAGCTATGTAATCAATGTAATATCATGTATAAATAGTAGATCAAATTGAATGTGGAGGATATGATTGCAAGTAGATGAACAAGGTTTGCAAGGAAATAAAAGCATAATAATACATTCTTGTGTGCAACTGTGGGAGAAAGATTAGATGTTGTTGATGCTATGCTGATTCATCTTGAAGATTTATTTGAGATAGTGATTAAGTATATAGTGTGCCTAATTGATCAAATCTTTAGAAGAGAGTGTGTGAAGAGATAAAAGTGCAATCATCAAGTGTGAGCTTCAAAGGCAATTTTCATATAGTTGAAAGATTGTCATACTACAATCATCTCTGAGTTTGTTGTCGGATTAGGTAGTAGTTGCTTCCTTGGGTTAAAGTCCCTAAAAAAGTCATCAAGGAGTAGAAGCTTCCTTAGGAGTGACCCTAAATCAAAGTTACTTAGGGAGTAGCAGCTTCCTTGGGTTAAAGCCCCTAAAACAAAGTTATTATTTGAGCTTCATATATTGCGAGTTAATCCTCACCGTGGTTTTTTCCTTCTAGGGCTTTTCATGTATATCTGGTGTTATGTGTTGTTGTGCATTGTGTTAATCTTTCATGTTCATGTCAATGTTGTGATGCTTAAGTTTTGATATGCTCCAGATAAGTTGAAGTTTTTGAATTTGAATATTTACTTAGATACTGATTGACCCCCCCGCAGTATCCTAGTGTGTCTAACATACATATGGTATCAGAGCTACTGGGTTCAACACATGGACCTAGGAGCTCACTACGAGAAAACTTGTCAACATTCAACAGATTAGCTAATATTTGAAATTGGTTTTTTACCAGAATGGTGTGGATACGAACCAAGAAAACTACCATAAAGTCTATTCCCCATAATTTTCCCAAGATATTGGTTAAGAAATAACCAACTGAGGAGGTAAAAATCCAAGAGGATGTTAATTATGCTAAGGGGCATGGATGGAAGACTCTGAAACTTTGGCTGACGCTCTTAAGTATATTCAGCTAGAAAGGAAATAGTGCATCAAATTAACTAAGAAACCCATTGTTCCTACTCATGTAGTTAAACTAAGTGAACGTTCTTCTAGTCACAACATGCCATTTGGGTGTGGTCGGGATGCCCCTATTTTAGGAAAAGAGGTGATGGAGGAGTACCTGCATGTACATCCACCCTCTAATTTTGTCTTACTAAATTCTGATGGGGAAGAGGAACATGAGGAATATCCTTTAACCAATAATGACATGTAGTCTTGTTGAGTTATCTATTTAAATAAGGATGCATTTATACCCAGAATAAATGATAATAAAGATGAGATTGTTTTGCACAAATCAAAGTTTGTGAATAGATTTATTAATGAATTTTGAATTAATGAGATGCATTATTTATGAATTCTAATCTATAACTTAATATGAATATTAGGTGTGATATAGAGTATCATCATGGTTCAAACTTGAACAAATCTTGAAGATAGTCAAAGAGAGTCAAATCCCTATGAAAACCCAATGACTAACCTAGATCATATTTTGACCATGCTGAATGAAACCAAGGAAAGGCCTACAAACCTGGAATAGGAAGTGAGGGGTCAAGGTAGATCCAAAGGAGAAAAAGAGGACTCGCATCAAGGGGATGATGATTATGTCCATGAACCCAGTACCCATAGTGAATAAAGGGAGGAAGTTGATAAGACCAAGTCTCAATAATAAAGGAGAAGTAGACTTTCCTCAGAGCTGTCAAGAGATATGAACAAAGTGACACCACCCAAGTTCGATGGAATAGGAAGTGGTGATGTTGCAAAAGCTTGGTTGACAGAGATGGAAAAATATCTTGAGATTAGAAATTACTCTGAGATAACCTAGGTAGTATGGGGTGCCTACCAGTTGGTCGGTGAGGCGTCCACTTGGTGGATGAATAAGAAATTGAAACTGGGGACAAGTTCTCTGAGCTTAACCTGGGATCAGTTTGTGGTCATATTTTGCTAGAGGTGGTTACTACAACTTTTCTTTGACCAAAAGCTAACATATTTTTAGAATCTGAGACAAGGAAAAATGTCAATGGTTGAATATTGGGAAAAGTTCATCCATCTCCCGAAGTATGTGCCTCAATATCAGAAGGATGAAAGGTTCAGAATCGTGAAATTCATCATGGGTTTGGATGCCCAGATAGGTGGAGAAGTGGGCGTGCATGGTCCTACCACTATGGACCAAGTTTTTGAGAAGTTTTTTAGAAGAGAGTGTGTGAAGAGATAAAAGTGCAATCATCAAGTGTGAGCTTTAAAGGCAATTTTCATATAGTTGAAAGATTGTCATACTACAATCATCTCTGATTTTGTTGTCGGATTAGGTAGTAGTTGCTTCCTTGGGTTAAAGTCCCTAAAAAAGTCATCAAGGAGTAGAAGCTTCCTTGGGAGTGACCCTAAATCAAAGTTACTTAGGGAGTAGCAATTTCCTTGGGTTAAAGCCCCTAAAACAAAGTTATTATTTGAGCTTCATAAATTGCGAGTTAATCCTCACCGTGGTTTTTCCCTTCTAGGGCTTTTCATGTATATCTGGTGTTATGTGTTGTTGTGCATTGTGTTAATCTTTCATGTTCATGTCAATGTTGTGATGCTTAAGTTTTGATATGCTCCAGATAAGTTGAAGTTTTTGAATTTGAATATTTGCTTAGATACTGATTGACCCCCCCGCAGTATCCTAGTGTGTCTAACATACATATGGTATCAGAGCTACTGGGTTCAACACATGGACCTAGGAGCTCACTACGAGAAAACTTGTCAACATTCAACAGATTAGCTAATATTTGAAATTGGTTTTTTACTAGAATGGTGTGGATAAGAACCAAGAAAACTACCATAAAGTCTATTCCCCATAATTTTCCCAAGATATTGGTTAAGAAATAACCAACTGAGGAGGTAAAAATCCAAGAGGATGTTAATTATGCTAAGGGGCATGGATGGAAGACTCTGAAACTTTGGCTGACGCTCTTAAGTATATTCAGCTAGAAAGGAAATAGTGCATCAAATTAGCTAAGAAACCCATTGTTCCTACTCATGTAGTTAAACTAAGTGAACGTTCTTCTAGTCACGACATGCCATTTGGGTGTGGTCGGGATGCCCCTATTTTAGGAAAAGAGGTGATGGAGGAGTACCTGCATGTACATCCACCCTCTAAGTTTGTCTTACTAAATTCTGATGGGGAAGAGGAACATGAGGAATATCCTTTAACCAATAATGACATGTAGTCTTGTTGAGTTATCTATTTAAATAAGGATGCATTTATACCCAGAATAAATGATAATAAAGATGAGATTGTTTTGCACAAATCGGAGTTTGTGAATAGATTTATTGATGAATTTTGAATTAATGAGATGCATTATTTCTCAATTCTAATCTATAACTTAATATGAATATTAGGTGTGATATAGAGTATCATCATGGTTCAAACTTGAACAAATCTTGAAGATAGTCAAAGAGAGTCAAATCCCTATGAAAACCCAATGACTAACCTAGATCATATTTTGACCATGCTGAATGAAACCAAGGAAAGGCCTACAAACCTGGAATAGGAAGTGAGGGGTCAAGGTAGATCCAAAGGAGAAAAAGAGGACTCGCATCAAGGGGATGATGATTATGTCCATGAACCCAGTACCCATAGTGAATAAAGGGAGGAAGTTGATAAGACTAAGTCTCAATAATAAAGGAGAAGTAGACTTTCCTCAGAGCTGTCAAGAGATATGAACAAAGTGACACCACCCAAGTTCGATGGAATAGGAAGTGGTGATGTTGCAAAAGCTTGGTTGACAGAGATGGAAAAATATCTTGAGATTAGAAATTACTCTGAGATAACCAAGGTAGTATGGGGTGCCTACCAGTTGGTCGGTGAGGCATCCACTTGGTGGATGAATAAGAAATTAAAACTGGGGACAAGTTCTCTGAGCTTAACCTGGGATCAGTTTGTGGTCATATTTTGCTAGAGGTGGTTACCACAACTTTTCTTTGACCAAAAGCTAACATATTTTCAGAATCTAAGACAAGGAAAAATGTCAATGGTTGAATATTGGGAAAAGTTCACCCATCTCCTGAAGTATGTGCCTCAATATCAGAAGGATGAAAGGTTCAGAATCATGAAATTCATCATGGGTTTGGATGCCCAGATAGGTGGAGAAGTGGGCATGCATGGTCCTACCACTATGGACCAAGTTTTTGAGAAGTTTTTTAGAAGAGAGTGTGTGAAGAGATAAAAGTGCAATCATCAAGTGTGAGCTTCAAAGGCAATTTTCATATAGTTGAAAGATTGTCATACTACAATCATCTCTGAGTTTGTTGTCAGATTAGGTAGTAGTTGCTTCCTTGGGTTAAAGTCCCTAAAAAAGTCATCAAGGAGTAGAAGCTTCCTTGGGAGTGACCCTAAATCAAAGTTACTTAGGGAGTAGCAGCTTCCTTGGGTTAAAGCCCCTAAAACAAAGTTATTATTTGAGCTTCATATATTGCAAGTTAATCCTCACCGTGGTTTTTCCCTTCTAGGGCTTTTCATGTATATCTGGTGTTATGTGTTGTTGTGCATTGTGTTAATCTTTCATGTTCATGTCAATGTTGTGATGCTTAAGTTTTGATATGCTCCAGATAAGTTGAAGTTTTTGAATTTGAATATTTGCTTAGATATTGATTGACCCCCCTGCAGTATCCTAGTGTGTCTAACATACATATGGTATCAGAGCTACTAGGTTCAACACATGGACCTAGGAGCTCACTACGAGAAAACTTGTCAACATTCAATAGATTAGCTAATATTTGAAATTGGTTTTTTACTAGAATGGTGTGGATAAGAACCAAGAAAACTACCATAAAGTCTATTCCCCATAATTTTCCCAAGATATTGGTTAAGAAATAACCAACTGAGGAGGTAAAAATCCAAGAGGATGTTAATTATGTTGATAACTGAGAGGGGGGGGTGAATCAGTTATCCTAATTATTTCCCTTATTGAACTTTCCTTTTAATTGATGCAGCATAAAATCAAACATAAAACATTAACCATAAAACAAGAAACACATGACACAGTATTTTTGACGTGGAAACCCTGTTAAGGGAGAAAACCACGGGGTGATTAACCCAAAATTATTCTCTGTTAGAAGAATAGGAAATTACAAAGATGGCACTTGCCAATTAGGGCTCACTGCCCGAGCACACTGCTCACAAGAGGCCCACTGCCTACAAGAAGACACACTATCTACAAAGTGATGAGAATCACAGTCTTGAACTGATTGGAAGCATCTGCATATGCTGGAGTTCAGTTCCGGTTAGGCTCAGTACACTGATCTGCTGCACTTCATCTTTCCTCTGTTCTTTATTCTGCTATCTTTCACATACCGGATCCTTTTTGTTACCTCTGCTCTTTTTCTGGACTTCTTCGCATATATCTCCACAACAACAACACCCTTCACAACTAAATCCATCCTCTATATATATCCGCACAAGTAATTTCATCACCTTTCTAGTCGGCATCCGGAACAGTCTAGTTTCTTATAAACTTTCATTCTGTCGGCTGAATCCTTCCTCACCAAGCAATGCGGATCAAGCATATACTTGTAGATATCATTAATCATGTCGGCCAAACATGATTCATGCCTTCACAACCTCTGTCATCAACAGTAACCCATCCGGAAAGCAGTCTGATACTCTGCCAGTCAGTTCTTCCTCTGTTTTCACTGTCTCTCACGAATCCGGTACTCAACCATTCATATCTTTTTCCTCGTCCATCACCGGAGGCTAAATCCTTGGAATATACCACTCAAGGTAGTCCTCTTGACTTCCCCAAATCCGCACTGCACCAAGACACTTCCTCTGAGAGATCCGGACCAATCTGTCGGACCTTGTCACATGCTCTGTTCTTCTTCACCGGACCACAACATTCTTTATTCTGACTTCCGGTAGAGACACATTATGACTTGCGGATATGTGGGATGACCTTTGTTGCCATCAATGACAACAACCATGAATCCATATAGTGTCTCTTGCCAACAATCTCCCCCTTTGGCATTGATGGCAACACTTAGTGAAAAATGACTAAGTGTTTTCACTATGCTCCCCCTTTGCTGATGCTCTGTCTTTATATACAATTTCCGGAACTCCCCCTTAGTTGGATCCCTCATTTTTCACTGCTCCTCACTCCCCCTTTGACATCAATGGCAAAGGGTAGGGTCCGCACACCAAAATTTTCAAAAATTTCCTATACATAGCCGCATATTTACAAACTTACATATACTGAAGAATGTCTGCAAAGGATGTCTGCAATTGAATCATTTCTGTGGCCCAACTTTGCTTCATTCTGTCCAAAATTGAAATGTGACCACTTAACAAAAATGCAAACGCTTCTGCCCGCTTGAGATCTGTCAGATCTTTTGTTTGGGCGGTGGTCTGAGCATCACTGATGGCCTCATGCATTGTTTCCAACTTAGGGATTATAATCCTTCTAAGTTCTCCCATCCGGTTGGTGATGTTCTTCCTTTCCTTCTCAAGATTTTTTATTTCATTCAAGACTGCAATGGTCTGACATTCTTGATTTATTATAGAGGAAGAGAGAGGATCAAAACTTTGAGATAAGCTTTGTAGCTTATCCTGTTCCTCTTTTATTTTCTTGTCAAATGCTGCTGTTGCCTTTGACCAGGATATACAAAATTTGTAGATGTCACCGCCATCCTTAAGAGCATTCTCTAAGCTCCTTATTCCAATGCTTACAATCTTCCTATCCTTAGAGATTAATTCTAATATTTCTGAAAATCTTTTATCCAAAAATTCTTTCCGGACCTTTTCTTCAGCTGATTTTTCTAAAGAATCAAAATGTGTATCAACACTGCTGACTAAGGTTTTTAGATTACCGGAAGTGGAGGCTGTCGGATCTATCTGGATTGATGGCATGATTTTTACAAGTACTCCGGAAGCAGCCTCTATCAACTCACAGTCTTCCATATGAGACTTCAGGAGCTTTTCATTTGCCTTGGCATTTGCAAATGAGGCTATCTTCATTGTTTGTACCGGAGAGAGAGAGTCAAAATCAAATGGGCCTTTTAGAAGCTCCGGTTCATCAATCTCTAGAGTTTCTTTACTCAAAAATTGTTGAACAGTTTGTGCAGTGTCTCTTGCCGGAGACAGATGTTTCTTTTCTTCTGCAGTCTTAGAACTGTCAACCTCTTTGTCTTTTACCACTGCTTCCTTCTCCTGTAGTTGCTCTTCTTCTTTGGATCCGGAGACTGTAGGGGAAACTGGAGGAGAGATGCTAGTTTGTTCATGAGCCACTTCTTCTGGAGCAGAGGGTCCCAAGTCCTCAGCTGTTTCTGTACCTAAATCCTCTACAACCGGAAGATTGAACCTTTTGAAGGCCTTCCGGAGGATCTCTTCTGTTTCTTGGGCCACTTTGTTAGTCTCGCCAAGCATGAGTTGATTCATCCTGGCTTTGCTTCTGAACTCATCTTTGCAGTCTTTGAAGATAATGTTCATTGTCTTGGGATCAATTTGAGGATATAGCTGAATAGCTATCTGCTCCCGGATCTCAAGATCTTTAGCATGAGCATTATTCTTTCTTACTTCCATTTCCTTTTCTAGGCTTTTAGGAATAAGAGATATTATTTCAATGAAAGCCTTATTATATATGTTAAGATATTTTACTGTGGCCTCCTGCAGAGTCTTTTGGTCGGCCTCACTGAAGTCATCATATGATTCAATCATTGGCTGAAGGTTTCCATCCACCGTGACCGACTTGATTATGCTCTCTAGAGACAGAGTGGACTTCTCAACAGATACCTCTGCCATTTCCTCCTTGTCTTGGCCTGTGGAGGGCTTACCGGATCCTTTCTTCTTCTGTTTCTTTACTTCTCTTACTCCCTCATCTGATTCTGTTTCCTCTTCATCCTTTTGGCTTCCATAAGCCCTTGTGGCTTTTGTCTTGGATCTCTTACCGGATGCCTGAACTTCCAGTTTTGAACTTTTGGTTGAGGGAGGTGCAGATCTCTTTGTTGATCTGGTCCGGGTGGGAGCTCCAACCGGAGCACTTTCTTTACTTTTCTCTTCTTCCTCGGCCTTCCTCCTCTTTTCCCGGCTGGCATCAAGTGCCTCCTTTGAGATGCCTAGGCCTTGAGCAATGTGCTCTACTTCTTTTCTCACCTTTCTTTTAATCTCAGGTTCCCTGAGTTCTACATGTATTTTTACACTCAGCTCCTCAAAGGTTCCAAACCTTTCTACCTTAGGATCTTTGGGCTGACTTAGCATGTGTTGAACATGCAGCTCCACTATCTGTTCATCAACTTCATACCCCATGGGCATGATCCAGACAGTCCTTGGCTCCACTGCCTCCATTAGGCACTGATCAGTGTCAACCATGAAGCACACTGAGTCCTTGTATTTCTCAATGAGAGACTGGGGAATTCTCTCTCTTGCTTGCATCATGCTCTGAAAGTTTTTGAAGTATCCCCATAGAGCTGTATTTCTCGCTTTTGCATCCCCAAGTCCATGCAAATAGTCTCTTATCTGGACTGCAACAGGTTTGTCATTCTGCCATACCCATCCACTTGTTCCGGGTAGCTCATTTATGAAGTAGAAGAATAGACATACAATAAGAGTACCATACTTAAAGGAATTCTTCTTATCCTTCTTGATTTTCTGTATGTTTTCCATTAATTGGCTTAGCAGTAGTTCGCAGAGATCATATTCTGCATTCTTTCTTAGCATTTCATAAGCAGTGTATATTGCAGTTCCGGATACAGAATTCTCCTTGCTGGAGTGATAGATCTTGTATCCTATTATCATTGATGCATATTTGATATCCGGATCTGAAATATCTTCAATGGTCATTGCCCTCTTGTCAAATTTTGATCCGGTGGCCTCAGTTACAACGTTGTTCTTGACAGATTTGAGGATAGGTACCCCTCCGGAAGAGTATAGGCCAGTTACTGCTCTAATTGCCTCTTTTGTGATCTTGCAGGGTCTATCTAGCCATAGAAAGTTGTCATGCATCCTGCTCAGTACATACCGGACCCATTCATCCTCTTCAAAACAGGGGAAATGAATAAATTGCTCAAATTGTTTCTTCTGAATATCCTTATACTCTGGTTTAAGCTCAAAAGCAGTATCTATCAGTTGCTTGTGATAGAGGTCTCTTAATTTGAATTCCCCAAATTCCTCAATGTTTGCATGTATGTAAACCCTAATGTCTTCGGTATGTAAAACTCCGTGAGGAACACTAGAGAAGGCTCCTAGTGGGTCTACCTCCAATGATTTGTAGGGATGTTTCTTGAATGAGGGGCGAGGTCTATCAGAGATCTTAACTATGTTTGGAGTAGCCATTCTTCAAAGATTTGTAGTGAGGTAATGAAAAACGGAGAATACCTTATGCGCCTTCGGTTTGCACGGAGTGGTTGGATTGATTTCTTTATGCAATAGCTTCGGCAGGAGATCCTTGGTGTGCTTGATGAACCTTGTCGCAGAGCTCCACTTTTCGCTTCTTCTCGAGTGCAGAATGAGCAAATGACCTTTGAGAAATCCCTTAAATTGCTCCGCGAACCCTAATATCTGTCTGCAATAAATGCTTCACCTACATCATTCCGGTTTGCCTTGTCTGGATAGTTTGGAGTATCCCGGATTAGTCCTGATCTGTGGATATCATCCGGATCTTTCAATCATGAATGAATCGAGGTAACATATTGCAAGAACATCCCAAACACTCTGTCCAATCCGCAGAACAAGATAGTGCATTTCTGGATTTTTCCGGATCTTTTTGTAATCCTTTATCATACCGGAGCATCTTCCTGAACAGGTCTTATTTGATCGATCATAGCTTCTTCATAACTTCATGCTGACCTCTGAAAACTTGACTGAAGTATCTCAAGACTCATATCTACAAACCCTTTGATCCGCATCTTGTGCCACATCCGGCACCACTTGTTTGGCTGGGGGAACAAGATTTTCTTTGAGTCTCCCCCTGAGCCTGAGCTCTCTTTTTAATTTCCGGAAGAAATATCAGCACCAGAGTCTGGTGCGGATCCAACCTCTACATTCTCTGAACTTTTCTTCACCCAAATCTTGCTCATTTGATTCCTAACCTCATCTGCATTCATCTTTTGTTTACCCTTGTCTTGATTCTGATTATACACCGGACCTCTTTTGTCCTGATTCTTGTTTCTGCAGATTTTAGCATTATGACCGGACCTATTGCAGATTTGGAAAATAACATTTCTTTGCATATTTGACTGATATCCTCTTGATCTGCATTGATTAGCCCTATGACCTATTCTATTGCATGTGAAGCATCTACCTTTGAATGATTTGTTTACTTGCATAATTCTACATTCATGGGATTTGTGTCCATACCTTTTGCAGTTGAAGCACTGTCCAGAGAAGGATGAATTGATCTGATTCATTCTCATTCTGCACTGATCAGCTTTGTGACCAAAGTGGTTGCAGCTGTGGCAGTATCCATTGAAGGATGGATATCTTTGAGCATTTGGCTGTCTTACCGGAGGTCTTCTAGGCCTGTTCCTTGGATTTTCTGATCCAAGATTCTTCTGACCGGATCCGGAGCTTTCTCCTTTCTCATATCCCAAACCATACTTGTCATCTGTCCTCTTTTGACTTCCAAGAAGAACTTCAAGTTGAGCAGAACTTATCTTGAATTTCTCTTTATATTCATTTGCTGTTTGAAGGTCTCTTTTGAGAGAGGCAATTTGATCCTCAAGTTTTCCTTCATTATCTTTGGCATCTTCAAGATCAGATTCAAGATGTCTGATAATCCTGTCCATCTGGTGGCATTCTTCTGATTTTTCTTTAAGAGATTGTCTTAGATTGTCTTCAGCCTTTCTTTTTTCTTCAATCTCTTGAGTAAACTTTATAGTTCCTGATTCCATTTCATGTCTTAACATAATGACTTCTTTTGATAATTTTTCACATAACTAGGTTTGCTCAGTCAATTCTTCATTTGTATTGCTTTCTTCACTTTGCCTTGCCAACTGTTGAAGCAGCTCTTTTCTCTTTTTCATAGAGAGACTTAATTTGTCTTTTAATTCTCTCATGATATCATCAGCCTGTTTGAGTCTTTCCTTTAATTCACTGACATCAGAATTTGACTGTTCAAGATCCTCAAGAGCAGTCTTGAGTTGCTCCCTTAAACCATATGCATCCATTTGAAATCCCAGATCTTCCTCAAGCTGTTAGGCTCTATTAGGAGGAACTTAGCTCTGATACCAATTGTTGATAACTGAGAGGGGGGGGTGAATCAGTTATCCTAATTATTTCCCTTATTGAACTTTCCTTTTAATTGATGCAGCATAAAATCAAACATAAAACATTAACCATAAAACAAGAAACACATGACACAGTATTTTTGACGTGGAAACCCTGTTAAGGGAGAAAACCACGGGGTGATTAACCCAAAATTATTCTCTGTTAGAAGAATAGGAAATTACAAAGATGGCACTTGCCAATTAGGGCTCACTGCCCGAGCACACTGCTCACAAGAGGCCCACTGCCTACAAGAAGACACACTGTCTACAAAGTGATGAGAATCACAGTCTTGAACTGATTGGAAGCATCTGCATATGCTGGAGTTCAGTTCCGGTTAGGCTCAGTACACTGATCTGCTGCACTTCATCTTTCCTCTGTTCTTTATTCTGCTATCTTTCACATACCGGATCCTTTTTGTTACCTCTGCTCTTTTTCTGGACTTCTTCGCATATATCTCCACAACAACAACACCCTTCACAACTAAATCCATCCTCTATATATATCTGCACAAGTAATTTCATCACCTTTCTAGTCGGCATCCGGAACAGTCTAGTTTCTTATAAACTTTCATTCTGTCGGCTGAATCCTTCCTCACCAAGCAATGCGGATCAAGCATATACTTGTAGATATCATTAATCATGTCGGCCAAACATGATTCATGCCTTCACAACCTCTGTCATCAACAGTAACCCATCCGGAAAGCAGTCTGATACTCTGCCAGTCAGTTCTTCCTCTGTTTTCACTGTCTCTCACGAATCCGGTACTCAACCATTCATATCTTTTTCCTCGTCCATCACCGGAGGCTAAATCCTTGGAATATACCACTCAAGGTAGTCCTCTTGACTTCCCCAAATCCGCACTGCACCAAGACACTTCCTCTGAGAGATCCGGACCAATCTGTCGGACCTTGTCACATGCTCTGTTCTTCTTCACCGGACCACAACATTCTTTATTCTGACTTCCGGTAGAGACACATTATGACTTGCGGATATGTGGGATGACCTTTGTTGCCATCAATGACAACAACCATGAATCCATATAGTGTCTCTTGCCAACAAATTATGCTAAGGGGCATGGATGGAAGACTCTGAAACTTTGGCTGACGCTCTTAAGTATATTCAGCTAGAAAGGAAATAGTGCATCAAATTAGCTAAGAAACCCATTGTTCCTACTCATGTGGTTAAACTAAGTGAACATTCTTCTAGTCACGACATGCCATTTGGGTGTGGTCGGGATGCCCCTATTTTAGGAAAAGAGGTGATGGAGGAGTGCCTGCATGTACATCCACCCTCTAAGTTTGTCTTACTAAATTCTGATGGGGAAGAGGAACATGAGGAATATCCTTTAACCAATAATGACATGTAGTCTTGTTGAGTTATCTATTTAAATAAGGATGCATTTATACCCAGAATAAATGATAATAAAGATGAGATTGTTTTGCACAAATCAGAGTTTGTGAATAGATTTATTGATGAATTTGAATTAATGAGATGCATTATTTCTAAATTTTAATCTATAACTTAATATGAATATTAGGTGTGATATAGAGTATCATCATGGTTCAAACTTGAACAAATCTTGAAGATAGTCAAAGAGAGTCAAATCCCTATGAAAACCCAATGACTAACCTAGATCATATTTTGACCATGCTGAATGAAACCAAGGAAAGGCCTACAAACCTGGAATAGGAAGTGAGGGGTCAAGGTAGATCCAAAGGAGAAAAAGAGGACTCGCATCAAGGGGATGATGATTATGTCCATGAACCCAGTACCCATAGTGAATAAAGGGAGGAAGTTGATAAGACTAAGTCTCAAGAATAAAGGAGAAGTAGACTTTCCTCAGAGCTGTCAAGAGATATGAAGAAAGTGACACCACCCAAGTTCGATGGAATAGGAAGTGGTGATGTTGCAAAAGCTTGGTTGACAGAGATGGAAAAATATCTTGAGATTAGAAATTACTCTGAGATAACCAAGGTAGTATGGGGTGCCTACCAGTTGGTCGGTGAGGCGTCCACTTGGTGGATGAATAAGAAATTAAAACTGGGGACAAGTTCTCTGAGCTTAACCTGGGATCAGTTTGTGGTCATATTTTGCTAGAGGTGGTTACCACAACTTTTCTTTGACCAAAAGCTAACATATTTTTAGAATCTGAGACAAGGAAAAATGTCAATGGTTGAATATTGGGAAAAGTTCACCCATCTCCTGAAGTATGTGCCTCAATATCAGAAGGATGAAAAGGTTCAGAATCATGAAATTCATCATGGGTTTGGATGCCCAGATAGGTGGAGAAGTGGGCGTGCATGGTCCTACCACTATGGACCAAGTTTTTGAGAAGTTAATCAAACAAGAGCAAAAATTGAAGATAATTTTTGCATATCGCGAGAAGAATCACAAGAGGTTTAATAAGTCACCAACTTCTCAACCTTTCAAGAAAAGGAATGGAAAGTAGGATATGAATAAGAAAAGTGACAAGGGTTTCAGAAATAACAGAGATGGACCCATAAATGAGAAGAATGATACTAATATCCAGAGGAAAGATAATAATTTAGGCAATCCTGCTGAGAAACAAGGACCTCCTGGAGGATGTTTCTCTTGTGGTGGAGATTATTACACAAATCAATGTCCAACCAAGAGCCAAGGAGTTCAACAAAGTATTAACACATTACCTACCCAACAATCCACTTTTCAACAAAGGATCCATGCGACATTGGATAATTGCCAGGTGGAGAACCGGATTACTCCCATAGAGATGACAAGTACTTTATTTGGAGTTCCTATTTCTATTTTAATTGATACTAGAGAAACTAAAAGTTTTATTTCTCCAAGAGTATTGAATAAATTTCCTAGAAGAGATGGATATATGGCTAAACCCTAGTCAGTTGGATATGCTAACTAGACTAAAGCTCAGGTAGAGCAATGCTTGCTTTAGGCCAAGGTTGATCTTCTTAGTTTTTTGACTGAGTTAAATTTGTTTGTAGCCCCCCTAGGCTCCTATGATGTTATCTTAGGAATAAATTGGATATGGAGACATAGGGCCAATGTCGACTACAATTCAGTGTCTAGACAATGAAGGAAACAAAGTCTTTTTGCAAGGCACACAAAGAAAAGTCAAGATTAGACCAATCTTTGCTATGCAACTGAAGAGGGCTAGGTGAAAAGGTTGTCAACTTTTTGCAGTCAAAATGGAGCAAGTAGAAGAGGATCCTAGTGTGTATAGGTAAAATTGAGCTTAGGATAAATCAAACAATGACAATAAACTCAATCCTATAACATCAAGAGATCGATCTAAGAGATAACCAAATCAATGAATAATTAAATTACGAACAAAGAAGCTATCACCTAGATTGTATTGATCTCTTGGTCGAATGTGGATTGCTCAATCAATTGTGAAACTATGTTTACAACAAGTGGATGTAGATAGTATGCATGCTCAAAAGTTCTCAATATGCTCAACGATGCATGATAAAAGCTCAAAGCACTGCATTACGAATTCCCAAAACTTAAATGATCAAAGAGGATTTTTGAAGGAGTGAAGGGGGTATATATAGTTTTCAAGGTCTGATCAATCAACAGTGGAGATAAATTGATGAAATCGATGGATGAGATAAATCAAGAGCTCATGATGAATGTGCACACGCCATGTGTCACACCAAAAAGGTATTTTATTGAATTAGTTGCTTTTTGGCTAAAGATAGGATTTGATTTCATAAATTAGCATGCTTTTTCTAATTTATGAGTTAATGAGATTAAAAATAATATTAAAGCCAATTAAACTCAACTTTAGATTTGCTTTTTGAAGTTCTAAAAATAAGATTGATTGTGCACATAGAAGAAAATGATATTTTTAGAGGAATTGGAGGATTAAAACAAATTAAATAAATAAATTTATTTAATTTATTGTGCATGGTTGAAGAAGATTATTTTTGGAAGAATAATTGAGAAATTAAATAAATAAATTTATTTAATTAATTGTGCATGATTGAAGAAAAGATAAGATATAAAGATTTAAATAAATTAAACAAATAAATTGATTTAATTTATTTTGCATGATAGCGGGATATAAATAAAATATTTAATTTCATTTATTTTTAGAAGATAAAGTCAACTTAAATAAATTTGAATAATTTATTTAATTTTAGAGGAATAATTGATTAATTAAATAATTAAAATTATTTAATTGTGGATAAGAGGAAATTGAGTGATGAATTAATTAAATAATTAGATTATTTAATTAATGTGGAATTAAGAATTAAAAGAAGATAATGGTTTGATTAAATAATTAAAATTATTTAATTTAGAGGAATAAGGTGGATTTTAATGAAATTAATTAAATAAATAGAATTTATTCAATTAATGTTAGAAATTAGGGAAAATAGAAGAAATTAAGAAATTTGATGAAATTTATTACATAATTAGATTATTTAATTAACGTTCAATGCAGGTGATTTGATAGAATTGATGAAATGCAAGTGATGTGATGCGAAGGGTCATTTTTAGGTGTCTACATTTTGCCCCTCTTTGATACAATGTGATTTAGCATTGTTTCAAAGAAAATAACAATAAAAAATGTGATACAAGCATGCCCCAGTGTAGCTGGCGTAGGATGCCCCCTTGAGAGGAAAGACAGGGAAGCGACAGAAGGGCTGGGTTGACTCACAACTAGAAGAAAATAGGCTGAGAAAGCAGAAACAAGCTTAGAAGATCTAGATAGGATAAAATGGAGGTTGACACGATGAAGAAAATAGGGTGACACGAAGAAAAATAGGATAAGGGGTGAAAAGAATTAGGATTGGGATGCTATAAATAGGGCCTAGGGGGTCCCTCTCAGTTTATTTGCACACTCCTAGTTCAAAGAGATCATAGCTTCTAGCTTCATAGTGCTTAGTTGAGAGAGTTGCTTAGAGGAGCTCAAACAGCTATAGAGATGCCGATTCCAGTGGATAGACACTGAGGCAAGTGCGTGCGGACGTTTGGGAGGCTTGCAGGAGTGCTAGGAGTGGTAAGTACCTAAAAACTTGCTTGTGATTGCATTTAATAGCTCATTTATTAGGGGTTTTAGATTTTTGGCTAAAAGTGTGGCCTTAGGATCTAGGTGCATATGGTAGAAATTAGTGCGCTTATGACAAAAAATGTGCTTATGGTCTCGATTTAAGTGCATATGGTAGAAAATTGATGCTTTTGGCTGCCTAAGAAATGTTGTCAGTTCGAAGTGCATGTGGAGTTTTTCAAAGCACCTGTGGCATGCATAAACCGTGCTAATGGTGTGCAGTTAAGCGCATATGGTTCTGAAATGATGCAAATGGCATGCAGTGAAGCACTTGTGGCATTTGTACAAAGCATGAATGGGAAACAGTTCAACACTTATGGCTAACAGTCAAGCGCCTTTGGCTGACAGTCAAGTGCTTTTGGCTTAGTAGGATTTTTGCCCCATTTTTGAATAGGTTTGACTTGATTTCTAACTAGGTTGACCAGGGTTTGCATGCTTGACTTAGTGTAGACTATGTTTGACTAGGATTCAATGTGTTTGCAAGTAGTTTTTCAAAGGGATAACACAGTTGATCATGTTGATGCAGGTTATTTTACTACCACTGCAGTCCAGAGAGAGGCATTATGTCATCGCGAACCAGGTGATCTAGCTTGGTTGGGAGGAGGAGGTCTTCTTGGAGGTTATGGGAATTTGGCATATTTCCCATTTGACACTAATTACCTGGCTAATCTAGCCCTGATCACTGCTTTGGTCAAGAAGTGGCACAACGAGACCTCTTCTTTCCACTTCTTGACTGGCGAGGTGACGGTGACATTAGAGGCTGTATGGTGCATCCTGAGGATACCAATTGATGGAGCCCGTGTGGACTATGACACTGATAGGGGTGAGGACGCCTTAAGAGAGGTGTTCTGCATAGTTGACCTTGGTGTACATTTTGGCAAGATCAGTTGGACGAGTCAAGTGATGGGCCTCTATGATAGGATCTGATGGATCGTGGTATCTTTGACTACAGGTTTCCTATGTCCTAACCAACAGTCTTGGGGTTTATCAGTTGGATGGGGCACAATGTTTTCTGGTATGTTTACACATGGCATTAGATATGCTTAGGGGCCATGTGTTCTTAGACAACTTTATCATGATCTTCACGACTATGCATACAAAGAGGGGAGTAGTCTATCCATAGGAGTGACTCTTCTTCATGTGTGGGCTTGGGAGCACATCCCAGTAATGTGACTTGCCTCTCCTCTCTACCGAGAGGATGGGGAACCCTATGTGTTTCTATATGAGGGGGCTCTGACACAGCGATTGGTTGGAGCTATTGCATTCTGGTGTCGACAGATCAATCAGATGGATATGTTTGTCTGGCGGCCATGGCAAGACTACGAGATGTGGGACAATGACACCGCACAACTTGTATATTGCCAGTAGACCAAGTACCTATTTGGGAGGAACATTTATACCATAGAGAGATATCTTTCTAAGTGAGTGCTTTGACAATTCAGTCTACCATAGGGAGAGCTAGTGGGTGATGTGATACATGCATGATCACACAGGGAGATTAGTGATTAGGGTCTTGAGATTATCGGGGCTATAGTGATGGGCCTCTATGATAGGATCTGATGGATCGTGGTATCTTTGACTACAGGTTT